>LBNU01039547.1:0-21802 GCA_014162995.1 Artemisia annua
GTTTATACATTGAAAAGAATTTTCAAAATTCAATTTTAGTATTTTCGATAATAGAATCTTTCAAGAAAATTAAACACCCATGGTTCATAAACATATAACCATTTAATTTTCACTGAAAAACTAGGATCCAAATTGATATAGAATTATCACACCAGTTGATCTGCTAGTGATGATCGTATTCAATAAGGTACGGTTCGAATCCAATTGCCAATATTCCATTGCAATTCCTAGAAAGTATGGGATTTACATATTTGCCAACCGCAGTTGTAATGTAAGCATGTTTTATCCCCATCTTATGCCTTGAGTGATCAGCAATCTCACTATCAACTCAATTAAGTTAACCAACTTAAGAAACAGCAACATTACATAAATTCATTACCCCAGTTGATCTGTAAGTGATGAAACCATGGAATTTGCCCTTCTATCATGACCTAGTCAGGTTATGCCCTGACGTAGATCACAACTTTAGGTGTTTCCGTTTCATTGGGTGGCATATAACTTAAAATTAAGGGTATTTAATTTTTTGATGTGTGTAATCAAAATATATGTACAAAGATGTCATGCATTCATCTTGTAACATATGATTTAAGTAAAACCTTTCTTTATATATGTTTCTTTACGTGAGCACGAATCTACAAAGTTTTAATTGAGGCGTTGAGAAACTTACAACTTTGCCTTAAGGCGCTTCGTACAATCGTGTTTCAAGATGACGCACAAGCGAGCGCGGAACGTTCGTAGGGGTGAACCTCTTAAAAAACTTAGTTCCACTTATACCCACCACACAGTTTGTCATTTGGCCTTGAAGGACACATTGTACGGTCGCATCCAATCAACTAAAAGTTTAAGATATTGGCTCAAAACAAGGTTTCACCATTATTTGTCCGGTTTATTATTTTATTTTTCAAATCACCCTTTTGCTTACTTTAAATAAAACAAAAGCAAAATAATACAACCAACAAATAATGAACATGCATATAATAACCAATTAACATGTATACACGATCTAAGACTCCCATTGGTTTTCGAGCTATGTACCAATGGACCACATACACCAAAAGGTTTTGGTTGCGTAAGCCCTACGATAGATGTATACAATAAACACACATTGATATAGCATGCATGATATAAATCAGGTCTTCCCTAATTTTATAATTAACTAAGTTTTAGTAATCTATATAACCATATTATTTACTAAAAACAACACATTAATTATAATAAACGCATAAGAATCATGATAAATCCATAACAACACATGCATGGTTTGTTATGGAGTCCCATATAGTACATGTAACAATCAAATCATGTAGAGGAACGCAACCAAACGGCATATCTCAAATATCCATTACACATAAATATTGCATGCAACCTAGGGTTTCTACAAGTTTTATTCAAAATCATAAAACCCTAATATTTTCAAAAAAATCGACATATATTAAATAAAAGTCGACAAAACAAATCTAGGGTTTATGAATAATTGAAAAACAAGAACACCAAGCATGTAATAATCATAACACTTCCATTTTATGTGTTTTAGGTAATTAATTACAACGTATTAACGGCTCTTGATGCCACTGTTGGAATATGTGAATAATATAAAAGAAATAAACACATAAACATCTAAGAGTACGCAGCGGAAAAGATCAAATACAAGTAATTAATTAACCAAACATAAAAGGAAATGCGTACCTCTTGATTGCTAGCAAGAACAAGAACTTATAAACCCTAGGAGAGGGCTTATATGAATCGACTAATAGATAGTCGAATAGGGCAAGATCACCGTTAGCAAAAGTATGCTAAATCTTCGTTCTCACACACACGTACTATTAGCGTTTCAATAAGAAAAGCTAGGTTCTTGATTCACGAAGCAAGCACTACTAGAAGAGCCTTAGCAAATCGAATGCCCACCCAATGGGGTATGCCTCAATCGCAATAGCTCAAGGAAAGGGACTAGGAGAAAGATTGGCTTGCTTTGTAAACCAAGGGATGAACAAATGAATACATGAGGCCATGTATTTATACTATCCCAACCTTGGAGCATTTCCTATCCCAGGCGATGTGGGATAGGGGTGTTTGGCCAATCCTAGCCCAAGAGGGATCTCTAGATCCTTCTCGCCTTTTCATCTAACGGTCGCTGGGTACCGTTAAGTGCTTATTTCGTGAATTTAATAATTATTCGTAACTAATACAATAATTATTATTAATTGAAACTCATACGTAAAGTGTGCAATCCCGAAGTCTCGAGTTCGAGTCCGGACATATTCATTAATTATATCCGTTAAAACAAACATGTACAACCTCATCATAAGCAAGCTTGTGGTTTTAATAAGGTGACAGTGTATCCGAGATGGTGACTATTTATCCTGTTGGTGAATTGCAATTTGTTGACCCTCATGTAACAAATACGAAGAAAATGTATATTTGTGACAAACACCAGCAATACCCTGTTGGACGATAACCGAATAAGAATTAGAAGGCTACAAATTAATTAAGATATGGACTAAAGTAAACAATAATATGCACATGATATTACCTTTAACTAAACCTTTATAAAAAAATCGTCCTAATGAAACTATTATAATCAAAGAAAGATGTTAACATTTAGTTGAATGGCAATTTATATGCTCTCTGCTTAATGCACATGATATTACCTTTAACTAAACCTTTATAAAAAAATCGTCCTAATGAAACTATTATAATCAAAGAAAGATGTTAACATTTAGTTGAATGGCAATTTATATGCTCTCTGACCAAGCAAACTTACAGAAAGTTTGCAAGTGAACTTATGAGGTATTTGATGGGATCATGGACCTATTGTAAGTTCAAGAAGAGAAATGCACTTCAATAAATACAAACTATAAAAACGGAATTGATAGCATTTACTCAGACTAAAATTCTCTTATATAGTGGGTACGTGAATGTCACTTAGTAGGGTAGTTGAAGCGTATTGAGCATTCAGTGGAGAAGTACATCTTCCATTTAAGGCTTCCATTTTTGGAAACCCATCGAACATGCTTTCGTGAACAATTCTATCAACTATTGAAAATTTTTTCACCAACTCGTACTTGCTTTAACTTTTATCCAAAATATATTTTATCCCGCCCTTTTGCATTCCTAAAAAGTCCCGCCCAAATCTGACAAGAGATTTCGGGCTATGATATGTTGGAGAGTCAGAAAGCCGATAGGTTCATCAGGGTATTGTCAACCCCTGATGAACTTTTATCCTTCAACTTTAATTCCCTTTACATACAAGCTTACCCATATCAAATAGAGAGTATGTCTTCAAGTTATCTTCGATTTTTTGACGATGTTTTGACTTGAACTTCGCTGAAGTTGCTCAGTGATTTCATAATCAGCGAGTCTTTTATACTTGCAGGCTGATTTCATTATCATCGAGTCTTCTTTACCTAGACTAATTTATGTTTAAATCTAGTCAGAGGTCATTGGACACCAAATTAGCCCAACACCTTCACCTACAAACAACACACGTTGTTGTTTTTTAAAGATAGTGGACTTCCTATCGAGTTTAGATACGATTTTGAAAAAATAGTAATCTATGTGTTGTTCAGACTATACCCTACCAACAGTATGAGTTTACATAAGATCTACATCATTCACCATCCATGATACTAACAAGCTCTAGATACCAACTAGAGCGGGACGTGGAAGCAAATTTTGATAAAACCACAAAACGAGACACACCTCAAAGGAGCAAAACCAAAACAAGAGATAAACTCTAAAACACAATTATATTAATGATCGAAGATGTTCTATTACAATTATAAAACCCTATAATTTACAGGGAATAAAACTTGCAGAAAAGAAATGTAAACTAAACTATAGCAAAAAACAACAAAAAAAAAAAAAAAAAAAAAAAAAAAAAAAAAAGCCGATTAAACAATAAAAGGAAAATGTAATAGCGCGGTCTTTATGTGTAAGGATATTTTATCCCTTTACGACCGTAAAAACTAAAGCTTTGATAAATTTCATTATAAAATGAAGAAAAAAAAAAAAAAAAAAAAAAAAAAAAAAAAAAATTATGTCGTAAAAGCCACGGCTTCTAGGTTTTTTTTAATCTTAATTCTTGTCACCATCATGTATTCACGTGTGTCAATATTTTAGATTTCTTTTTTAGTGATAAAGATGAGAATGGAAGTAAATATTATTGTTGTCAGTTTTGTTTTGCAAAATTCGTAAGCCTACCAGAAAAATGAGGATAACCTGTAACTCGTATGAGTAAAAATAAAGTAGGAAATAGTTAAACTGACTTGGAAAACGCGTATTAAAATCAAAGGTACGTAGTAGTTGATTAATAGGACATATATAACTTGACTTCCAATTGCTAAAAAGAATAGTCTCTCAACCCAATATACACGATAATAGGCCCACACTGAATGTGCCTACTTGACTCTCATTTTCAAAAGTCAACTTTCAATTTTTTTATTATTATTATTATTATTATTTTTTTAAATGCTATAAAAATCACAAATGATAGTGTTATTACCAGAAATAGAGTTAACAAATATAACATATCTTTCTCAAAATGGCTAGCTTGATTGCCTTTACCTTAACCATTTCCCTTGCCTTCAATATAGCAACATCCCAATCAAATATAACCCGAGGTTCGTCGTTAAGTCCTAATGGCGCAACCCGTGAATGGTTGTCGCCATCAGGACTATACGCCTTTGGTTTCTACCCACAAAAAGATGGTTATGCTCTCGGTATATACATTGCCCAAATTTCACCTAGGACCGTGGTCTGGACAGCCAGCCGTGACAACCTTCCACTTTTATATAATGCTACTTTACTATTCACAACCGACGGAAGGCTTGTTATAGACCAAGCACAAGGCCAACAGATTAGTATATTTGATGCTGGGGCTTCTATTGCTTCCATGCAAGACTCTGGCAACTTTGTTCTCTATGATTCTCAAGGGGCAGTACTCTGGCAAACTTTTGACTACCCAACGGATACCCTTTTGGCTGGACAACGCCTTGTAGCTGGCAATACGTTGTTCTCAAGTGTCTCAGAGGTAGACCACTCCATTGGGGTCTTCAAGCTCGCGATGCAACTTGATGGGCATCTCGTGCTATACCCGAATGTTGGGACTCCAGATGGTCCTGGCCCTGCTTATTGGGCATCCGGCACAGCTGGGAAAGGGCCTAATGTGACACTAAATCTTCATTCTGATGGTTTTTTGTACTTATTACAAAACTCAACCTATTTGATTAGGAATTTAACGCAAGGAGGATACCCAAGAAACAATACAATCTATCGAATGAAAATTGATGTTGATGGTATCTTTAGATTGTACTCTCATGATTTAAGAAACATGAGTAAGAATGGATCAGTCATATGGGCATCGTCGAATAACAAGTGTGCAGGCAAGGGTCTTTGTGGTGTAAATGGATATTGTGAGGTCATGAACGATGTTGCTCGATGTCGATGTTTACCTGGGTATGAATTTGTTAATCCGGAGCTGTGGAGCATGGGCTGCCAGAGGAATTACACCGTTGAAAAGTGCAAGATGAATGATTTGAGTACCGCTGCTAGAATGGCGATTTNGGAGGATACCCAAGAAACAATACAATCTATCGAATGAAAATTGATGTTGATGGTATCTTTAGATTGTACTCTCATGATTTAAGAAACATGAGTAAGAATGGATCAGTCATATGGGCATCGTCGAATAACAAGTGTGCAGGCAAGGGTCTTTGTGGTGTAAATGGATATTGTGAGGTCATAAACGATGTTGCTCGATGTCGATGTTTACCTGGGTATGAATTTGTTAATCCGGAGCTGTGGAGCATGGGCTGCCAGAGGAATTACACCGTTGATAAGTGCAAGATGAATGATTTGAGTATGGCTGCTAGAATGGCGATTTTATCAAATGCTCGCTGGGAAGAAGCCACATATGAGATTCCAGAAGCAACAACAACGCAACAAGAGTGTTCGGCTGCTTGTTTGAATGACTGCAACTGCGAGGTGGCGTTGTTCAGTGGACAAGCATGCAGATTGCAAAGGCTCCCTTTAAGATTCATGGAAGTAACTGATAGCGAGTCGAATGTTGGTTTGATTAAAGTATATATAGCTTCTTTAAACAATGGATCAGATCCATCTAACCCTTCGATTCAAGTCAAGAAAACATGGCGAATGGGGATCTTGGTTACCGGCGTTTCACTTATTTCAATTTCCTCTCTTGTTTTGCTATTTTCAGGAGTATTAATTTATAAGACTCGAGTTTGGGCATACCGAAAGGTATCTGATAATATAAACTCCCAGCTATTCGAAAACTTGGGACCCCGGGCATTTTCATATGCCGAGTTAGAAAGAATCACAGATGGTTTTAAAGAAGAATTGGGTAGAGGATCATTTGGGATCGTTTATAAAGGTATCATAAAGAGCTCAATGAAGGTGGTTGCTGTGAAGAAATTAAAGGAAGAGTTGGCTCAACAACGCGAAATAGAGTTTCAAACGGAAATGAAAGTGATTGGAAGAACTCATCATCGTAACCTCACGAAGTTGCTTGGTTATTGTTGTGAAGGTTCTGAAAGGTTGCTTGTTTTTGAGTACATGCCCCAAGGATCGCTTGCAGATATAATATTTGAACCCAAAAGAAACACACCGTGTTGGGCAGAAAGAATTACAATGGCGATTGATATTGCTCATGGGATCCTTTACCTACATGAAGAATGTGAAACAGCCATAATTCATTGTGACATCAAGCCTCAAAATATCCTCATGGACGAGTATAATTGTGCCAAGATTTCTGATTTTGGATTAGCTAAACTACTTGAACATGACCAAACTCGAACGTCAACATTAATAAGAGGAACGAGGGGTTATGTTGCGCCTGAATGGTATAAGAAGATGCCCATAACGGTTAAAGTGGATGTTTATAGCTTTGGGATTGTTCTTTTTGAGATTTTATGTTGTAGGAGGAGTGTGGAAAATAATTTTCCAGTCAATGAAGCCATTCTTGAAGAATGGGTGTATGATTGTTATGAAGCAGATGAGTTATCGAAACTGGTGGATGGTGATGATGTGGATAAGCGGACATTGGATCGAATGGTTAAAATAGGACTTTGGTGTATTCAAGAGGATCCGTCCCTTCGTCCCTCAATGAAGAAAGTAATATTGATGCTTGAAGGGACTGTTAAAATCCCAGTACCTCCTAACCCTGCTTCATTTTTGAGTGTCGTTTAGTTTTGTAAAATAGATAGAATTGTTATTCTACTTAGTTTCACAGCCATTGGAAATTTGTGTTATCATTTGATCATCAAGTGACTTTATTATGTGATTTACCAAGCCTGTTTTGCTATTTTCATTATTTCAAATAAACATTTAGAGCTTTTCTGTTACTATTTTGTTTTGTGCTGCTATAAAGTGCAAGTATTATTAGCTGGAAGCTCTCTTACCATTTTACATGATCGTAATTAGTAATATATCAAAATGTAACCACTTTGTCACTCTTGCCAGTATCACGTACCGTAACTCAAAAATGTCTACCTTTAGTGTTCATAATGACATTTTCCGTTGTTTGATCTCAAAACTGTTAACATTTTTTTTTTTTTTTTTTTTTAAAGGCGACATTTTCCATTGTTTGATCTCTATACGTGTCGCGTGTATCCATTTCTACAAAACATGCGTAAGAATGGAAGCAATATTTCTCATATAACATAGCGAATTGGAAATCGATCCATTGTACACACAATATCTAATTTTCCTTCCTATTTGTAAATAGGCTATTTTCATGACTACGCATAGGAGTAAGATATTAGTAGTTGATGATCAAACACATGAGGACATTTCCCATTAGATTATCCAGGGAAGGATGATGCTGAGGCCAATAGATATTCCTAGTTGGCTTATCAACATTCCTATACAGTGGATAATCAGCACACTCACTTCTTCTTTGCCGCGTTGCAGATTTAGGAAGTGAAATTTCATACGGAATCCAGTCTCAGCAGTCAATATTGTCATGAAGAAGATGCCTAAGCCAAAGAAAACATGCCATGGAGCCATCCTAGCCCTTCTTGCTGATTCTGCATCCATGTACCAGCAGAAGAAACGTGCCAGTAGCCACTATGTTGCATCCATAAATTTGGCTAATTAGTTATGTCTTGAAGCATTATAAACTGCAAATAATATGTGCAACTAGATTCAATATGGACTTCTATATATGAGAGCAACCTTGAAACTGAATAAGAAGATGGTCAACAAGCCGATCCAGGAATGCAGGGTGTAATTATGCGGGAACCTGAGTTCATGGTGGCAGGGTCCGACCTATAACTCATGCATATCCACAAAAAGTTAATATGATCACTTTACAAAATACTAATGTTTTGTAAATAATAAAAGTTATTACGCTTGGTGTATACCTTAAGATTTATTAGATTTGTGATAGTGTTGTAATTCCAATTAGGATTTTCTCCATAGATCTTAACAAGGTGAAACTTAAAAGCTTTATAAACATGGAGAGTTCCAACAACGAGTGCAATGAAATGCAATATCAGATGGGCTAGCTTCTGTGTTCGTACTCTGATTGACTTATTCACAACTATAGCTGATTCAAATGGCATAACCAATTAATTTAGTTGGCAGGCACTCATAACATGCTCATGGACTAAAAACTGTATTGTTTTTGGACTTTATAAGTTCAAACTGGTTACCTTCCCTAGCAAACATAATGAATCCAAATATCATGAGAAGCGGATGCAACTGCAAAAGGTCATGAAATTTTAACCGCTTCCACCAACTAACTAAAACCTTTTAGAATGAACAGAAGAACATGCTATGCATATATATGTGGTGAGTCAGAATCATGTAAAAACCGAAAATACGGTGACAACATAGGATGTGTATTTCTTGTATATATGTATATGTATGTGAAATTCAGATAAAATTGCACAGATGTATAGCTAGTTAAATTTGAATTCCATTAGTTCAATTATGCATTTCTTCATTGTTCTTACAATCAACATACTTGCAGTTTTACATGATTATGCCTCTATATATAGTTAGAGTAATTATTAGTGAAAACTTACTTTAAAAAACATGTTATAGATATGTGGTATGAAACTCGAGCCTTCAGGAAATTTTATCAGCCAAACTAGGACAACGAAAGTAATTGATATCACTAACAAATGAGTGAATATGACCATACGCATTGCTGCCATGGAAGCACCGCCAGTAGACACACAGACAGACCGGCCTACAAGATTAGTCTACTGTAATCACTTGTGATACAAGACCAGAAAAGACATATCTAAACATAGAAATATACAAAAACAAAACAAACGGCTTCTTGTTATATCAGGAAAGCTAGCAGGAAATAGTTAAAATAATAACGTTATACATAATTATTATCCTTTTAGTGTCTGGATATGAGGCGAGTAATTAAATATACACGGTCCAAGTCCACCATCACATATGAGCTGTGAATTATATGTTTATTCAGAAATCAAATGAAGTGATGGAAGTTTAAGGAATAGTGATGTAAAAGATTTCTATAGACAGAATCCCAATTTTGGTTTGATATAGTATATCCAAACTGATATCAAATGGAAGGCCAAGATATAAGTTTCTGCGGGTTACTAATACGAGGCTAGTATAAGTTTTGGGTCAGTATGCCCACAGAAGGACAATAGAAGGGAAGCTTGACTCATTATAGAATGAACACTGTCTAGTAAGGTCCAAAATCGTCTTTCACTTGATCTTTCACATACTCCATTCAATTGCGGAGTACATGGTGGAGTCATCCTTGAGATAATTCCTCAGCTTCTAAGATGTTTTTCAAACTCTTGGCTAAGATACTCGTTACCTATGTTTGATCGAAGTGCTTTAATCGTCTTGCCTTTTTGATTATGTACTTCATTCTGACATTCTTTGAAATCCCCAAATCTTATCAGCGAGTAAGGTCAATAAAAGTTTACTTTATTAACATTTATCGCAAGAAAGTTATTAATTATAATTGTACATTACTAGATCCATTATTAATGAAATTTTTCAAGAGTGACATAAAGTTCCTGTTTTGAACCATCGAACTTATTAGAAACAAAAGTTACCAATGTAACTCAGAAACATCTAATCCATAGGAAAGGATTTATTCATGTCAATGAGAACAAAAGCAATACAGCTTAGATTAAAAAAAAAAAAGTTATTAATTACACAAAACATATATGATAAGGCTAGTGCAAAAGTCTGTAGTATTTCACATGATTTATTAATATACATTAGCTAGAATGAACTGCAACGAATAAAGACAATACGAATAAATCTGGTTAATGATCATAGACATAGGGACAACATCAATGGCCATTAGTTTCTCCAGGGTAGGATGACGCTAAGGCCAACAGCTATCCCTAAAAGGAGTATCAACAATCCTGTAAAGTTGATGATCCATGCTTCACGCCGTAGGCCTTGGAAATAAATATTTGGGTCAATCTGGTCACAGCAGTCACTATCATCATTTAAAAGATAACTATGCCAAAGAAAACATTCCATGGAAGCATTCTAGCTCTTCTTGTATGCTCGGCACGCGGATACCAGAAAGAAAAAAAATCCCAGCAGCCACTGCGTGACTGTTCACAGGGTTTGAACCAACGAATTTCTTTTTGAGTAAGTGTTTCATGATTTGGTTTTGGTTTTGGCAGTTTGGTAATGTAACAGTAAATGGGTAAAACAAGAGTAAATACTAAAAGAAATTTTATAGATAAACGATAGATATTGTTGTTGTGAATTTCACAGGTTGAAATCTCACAATTATATAGAACCCTAATCGTTGTGTTGTTTCACTCAAACGTTGTGATGTTTGAGAAGAAACCGTTCTAACTAATAACTGTCAATCCTTATGGGCCTGTTTGGGTTTACATGTTCTGACCCATAAGTAGACTTTTACATATTGACCCAAACACTACTTTAAACATACGAATTACATAATTACATAAACAACTAAAGTCTTAAACATAAATACATTTAAACTAATTTGATCTAATAACATTATAAGGGCCAACAATTTCCCCCCTAATGTTTTAGAACCAAATTTCTTGAATCCTGTTTTGTTGTCTTCATTCAGGCAATAACATCAAAGTCATTACTGCCATTGCTACTTTCTTGCTGTCCTTCATCTTCATCCTCAAGCCTGATCCCAAAGTGGTCTTGCCTTGCATCTAATGCACCATCCTTCACTCCCATTTCCTTCTGACCTTGCAGGTCCATTGCCAAGCCTACATTGCTTGCTTCTCCCACTTCAAACGATTTTTCAACCCAAGGAACATGAGCAGTTTCATGGTAAATAACAACTAGATCAATATACTTCTTGTAACAATTTCTAACCACTTCTCCATCTTTGATATCCAGGCCTTGTAATTGTGCTAGAGTTCCCCATTTATCACCCATGGTGACTGAGAAATAACCTCCCAAACATTCAACAGCTTTCAACAAACACAACAGATTCACTTGCACATCCTTGACAACAGGTGGTATTGGGTCAAGTACATCATAATTCAGATGCACAAGGTAAAACCATCTCAGCATATCTACAAATCTCTTGTTGAACACTTCCCAGTTTTTGTACAACAGATTATCCTTTTTCAACAGATTCATAAAGGAAAGAAATCTAGAAAATGAATTGACCTTTAATGCATACAAAGTACCATTGTGACTGAGATACTCATCATCTATGTAGTCCTGTGTGATATCCTTATTCCAATCAAGATCTTCTAATCCCTTTACTAATGAACACTCATCCCCTGGATCAATTGACTCAAAGTATTTTTGCATATATTCATTGTGTTCATTCACAATCTCCTTTGGCCCAACTGTCCTATCTCTAATTGGTGATAGCATGCTTGTTTCTTCATCATACATGTGATAAACACTACACCTTGTATCCTTAATCTTTACAGAAAAACCTTGTTTCTCAAGTAAATCTAGACTAAGTATATTAAGAGTAACTTCTGGTGTATATTGAACATGTCTTACAACAAGATCACCACAATCAGTCTTAATCTTTGTACTACCAATCCCATATGAAAATATAAACTTAGATTCATATTCTTCTCTGCCTATCATTTTAAACTTATAATTGATATCCTTAAACAGTGTTCTCCTAGGACACATATGAAACTTATAATTCTTACTCACGTACCATATATCATTCCAATCTTCTTTGTCAGAACCTTGTACAGTGTAATCACCAAAAATATGTACCTTTTCTGGGTACAATCTTTCTTGTTCAATTATCTGATTCGTCATGTCCACTTCTCTTTGCAATTCAACCCCAGCCAACCTTTTCCTTTTCTCACACGCCCAATAGGCGTGTCCCTTTTCTTTGCATATGTAACATTTGGATCTCTTGTCCCTTTTCGTTGCCATGTTGTTCTTTTCTGGTTCCTTTGCAACTCCATCCTTTTTTGTTCTGGTGTTCCACTGGTACAATCGCTTGGGAGTTTCTCTCAAGAGATAGCGTCCATGTTGGAATCCAGTGGAGGGTTTCATCGTTGGTTTCTCCCATGGATTAGAGCCTACGCTCTGATACCAATTGTTCACAGGGTTTGAACCAACGAATTTCTTTTTGAGTAAGTGTTTCATGATTTGGTTTTGGTTTTGGCAGTTTGGTAATGTAACAGTAAATGGGTAAAACAAGAGTAAATACTAAAAGAAATTTTATAGATAAACGATAGATATTGTTGTTGTGAATTTCACAGGTTGAAATCTCACAATTATATAGAACCCTAATCGTTATGTTGTTTCACTCAAACGTTGTGATGTTTGAGAAGAAACCGTTCTAACTAATAACTGTCAATCCTTATGGGCCTGTTTGGGTTTACATGTTCTGACCCATAAGTAGACTTTTACATATTGACCCAAACACTACTTTAAACATACGAATTACATAATTACATAAACAACTAAAGTCTTAAACATAAATACATTTAAACTAATTTGATCTAATAACATTATAAGGGCCAACAGTGACGTCATAAGTTTCGACTAATAATTAGGTATTTTTCAAGTATAAAACTGACAGTAATTTAGATAATGTTTTGAGATCAACCTGAAAGCCCAATAAGTAGATGATGGATAAGCCGATCCAGGAATGCAAGGTGTACGTATGTGGGATGTTGACTTCATTATGAAACTTGAACACTGCATAAACTCTTGAAATTATATGCATCACTCAAGACATAGGGGGTGTTTGGGACACCCATGGACTTTTGCGGCGTCAGTGGTAATTAAGTATGTGTTTGGTCCCACACATATGGTGTTCCTACCATTGGTTACTTTGTCCTAAATGTATCTGGTCAAGTTTTGTCTTGGTTCCGTTCCTGTATATAAGTATCAAAGATCATTTGGCGTAGCGGTGTGTGATTGGCCATTTAGCCAAAAGGTTGTGAGTTCATTTTATTGAGATTTAAGACATACGGGGTGTTTGGGCTAGTAGTTCCTCAATTTTCTACAGATTGGAAATTATGAGAATAGAGTTGTTCTCCGTGTATGGTGTTCAGGCTACAGCGTCTTGTATCAGCAACATATACATATTACTTATCACACACAGAAAAATGTAACTGATTCCCTTTTGGGATGCCTTAAACAGATGCTGCGTTTCTTACATTTTTCTTCTTAGTAGATTTTGAATTTTCAATTATTTTTTGTTTCACAGGATGTTGGCCAACATTTCTAGATTGCATTATGTGTTTGAAATTAACCATGAAAGGTTCTATGAATGTGTGCTTTGAATACAATGTAAAGTGTGTAAAAGAGACAACAAGGTTTACAGCAAAATAAACTTTATTGATTCTGAATGTATTGTGTTTTATGTGAAAACACATATATATATACAAGTGTCAAACGACACCAAGGTTCCTAAACGACACACCTATTCATTTGACAATTATTTCCAACCGTTATGACTATTGGCAAATAACTGTTATACCTATATTAACTATATTAACTGACATAGGTTTTTGGCGCCCATTTTGACCCAAACAACCTTTTATAATTCGACACACTTTAATACAATACATAATACATAAATTAAAGTCTTAATTTAAACTTATATAAAATATGTTAAACTTGGTACTTTATCTCTTTGATTTAAACACATTACAGGGTCTACATCTCCCCCCTAATGTTTTAAGATCAAAGTTCTTCTGTGTGATTGCTTCCATATTTCAAACAATGACTTCAAAGTCCTTCGTTCTCTACTTGCATCTTCATTCCTTTGTTCCATGCAGTCTTCATTCCTAACACCAAGCCAGTTCAATCTTTGGTCTTCTTGTCCATCCCTAACTCCCAGTCCATCCAAGCCATGTGGGTTCCTATGTTTTGCAGTCCAACTGCTTTCACCCTTCTCAATCTTTGGCTTCTCTGTTGTCCATGGAATCTGAGCAGTGTCATGGTACACAATAACCAAGTCTATGAACCTTTTGAAACTGTCTTTTATAGCATCTCCTTCCTCAATTGTCAAGCCCTGCATCTGTGCAATAATGCTCCATTTGCCACTTAATGTGACTGTAACATAGCCTCCAAGGCTATCAACCAATTTATGTAGAGCAAGCAAGTCTATTCTAATCACACCAATACTTGGTGGAATTTCATCTAAATGATCATAGTTCAAATAAACCAAGAAAAACCATTTCAACATATCCAAATACTTTTTACTGAACACCTCCCAATTCTTGTACACTATGCTATCTTTTTTGAGTAAGTTAATGAAAGATAGAAACCTGTTAAAGGAATTAACTTTTAGAGCATATAGTGTACCATTCCAACTTATGAAATCTTCATCAATGTAATCATGTTCATCATTTCTGTCACAACTTAGTTCCTCCAATCCTTTAACCAGGGAACATACATCCTTTGGATCCAGTGATTCAAAGTATGAATTCAAGTACCTATTGTGGTATGCAATTACATGCTTTGGCCCCCATATCAGATCCAAGTTGTCTGTGTCCAGTGCTCCTTTCTTTCCATTCCTTGCTTCATCAAACATATATTTGATCTTGCATCTGTTGTTGTCCAACTTTACCATGTACCCTTGTTCTTCCAGTAGATCATAACTAAGAATATTCAATGATACCTCAGGGGTATATTGAACATTTGGTATCAATATTTCACCATCTTCTGTGTCTACTGCAACATCACCAATTCCATATGAGAAAATGAACTTTTTCTCAGTCTCCTCCCTTCCAATCATTTTGAATGATTACTTGATTCTCTTGAATAGTTTTCTACTAGGACAGAGATGAAACTTATAATGATTGCTGATGCACCACACTTCATTCCATTTTTTCAAATTCGAACCTGCAACCATATAGTCTCCAATAACATGTACTGTTTCTAGAAACTTCACTTCTTCATCAAGAACTTGTGATGTAGTAACAAATTCCTGATTTGATTCTGCCACTGCCAATTTCTTCCTACTCTCACATGCCCAAAAGGCATGTCCCTTCTCTTTGCAAATATAACACTTAGATCTTTTTTCTTTCTTTGTTTTCACCACTTCTGCATTCTGTTTTTCCTTCACTTTGGCATCATTGCATGCCTCATTTTCTAAGACCTTCTTGACAAGCATTTCCTTCCCCTTGGGAGAAATGCTCTTCCTCCTTGTGTTCCATTGGTAGACACGTTTGGGTGTCTCTCTGAGTAAGTACTTTCCAGTATAGAACCCACCATTAGTCTGTGATGTTGGCATATCCCATGGTCGAGAGCCTTGGCTCTGATACCATTGTTTCACAGGATGTTTGCCAACATTTCTTGATTGCATTATGTGTTTGAAATTAACCATGAAAGGTTCTGTGAATGTGTGCTTTGAATATAATGTAAAGTGTGTAAAGAGACAACAAGGTTTACAGCAAAATAAACTTTATTGATTCTGAATGTATTGTGTTTTCTATGAAAACACATATATATACAAGTGTCAAACACACCATGGTTCCTAAACGACACCTATTCATTTGACAGTTATTTCCAACCGTTATGACTATTGGCAAATAACTGTCATACCTATATTAACTATATTAACTGACATAGGTTTTTGGCGCCCATTTTGACCCAAACAACCTTTTATAATTCGACACACTTTAATACGACACATAATACATAAACTAAAGTCTTAATTTAAACTTATATACAATATGTTAAACTTGGTACTTTATCTCTTTGATTTAAACACATTACAGGGTTTACATTTTTGTCATGTTCAGGGGTATACTTAACTATTTTATTTATTTGTACTAGTGTCAAATTAATAATTTTCCGTGTTACTATTAACTGTTTTATTTCATAGCTGTTTTACTCAGAAAATTAGTATGTAAATGTGTTACTATATGCCCTATTGCAAGGATATAATAATTTATTAGTATGTAAAGTTAAATTAATTAGTCTTTTATTTCACTTTTGTTAGTAAGGTGAATCTATAGTTTATGTGTTAGTACTATTTTATCTTAACTGTTTCACTCTGGTCTATTTTGAGGTTAAAATTAGTATGTACTGTAAATGTTTTTGTTGATGGAACATAAATATTATTGTTGTCAGTTTTGTTTTCCACAATTAGTAAGCCTACCTGCAGAAAAGGATAACCTGTAACTCATATGAGTAAAAATAATGTGGGAAATAGTTAAACTGACTTAGACAACGCATGTTATAATCAAAGTAGTTGATGAAAAAGGGCGTATAACTTGACTTCCAATTGCTAAAGGAATAGTCTCTACCCAATATACACGTTCATAGCCCCACATTAAATGTTCGTACTTGACTCTCACTTTTTCAAAAGGTCAACTTTTAATTAATTGCTATAAAAATCACAAATGATAGTGTTAATACCAGAAATAGAGTTAACAAATATAAAATACCTTTCTCACAATCGCTAGCACGATTGCCTTTATCTTAACCATTTCCCTTGCCTTCAATATAGCAACATCCCAAACAAATATAACCCGCGGTTCGTCGTTAAGTCCTAATGGTGCCACCAGTGAATGGTTGTCGCCATCAGGACTATACGCCTTTGGTTTCTACCCACAAAAAGATGGTTATGCCCTCGGTATATACATTGCCCAAACATCACAAAGGACCGTGGTCTGGACAGCCAGCCGTGACAACCTTCCACTTTTATATAATGCTACTTTACAATTCACAACCAACGGAGGGCTTGTTATAGACCAAGCACAAGGCCAACAGATTAATATATTTGATGCTGGGGCTTCTATAGCTTCCATGCAAGACTCTGGCAACTTTGTGCTCTCTGATTCTCAAGGGGCAGTACTCTGGCAAACTTTTGACAACCCAACGGATACCCTTTTGGCTGGACAACGCCTTGTAAATGGCAATACGTTGTTCTCAAGTGTCTCGGAGATAGACCAGTCCATTGGGATCTTCAAGCTCGCGATGCAACCTGATGGGAATCTCGTGCAATATCCGAATGTTGGGACTCAAGATGCTCCTAGTACTTCTTATTGGGCATCCGGCACATTTGAGACAGGGCCTAATGTGACACTAAATCTTGATTCTGATGGTTTTTTGTACTTATTACAAAACTCAACTTATTTGATTAGGAATTTAACACAAGGAGGATATCCTAGAAACAATACAATCTATCGAATGAAAATTGATGTTGATGGTATCTTTAGATTGTACTCTCATGATTTAAGTAACATGAGTAAGAATGGATCAGTCATATGGGCATCTTCGAGTAACAAGTGTGCAGGCAAGGGTCTTTGTGGCGTAAATGGATATTGTGAGGTCATGAACGATGATGTTCGATGTCGATGTTTACCGGGGTTTGAATTTGTTAATCCGGAGCTGCGGAGAATGGGCTGCCAGAGGAATCACACCGTAGAAAAGTGCAAGATGAATGATTCGGGTACTGCTGTTAGAATGGCGAGTGTATCTAATGCTCGCTGGGATGAAGCAACATATGAGGTTCCAGAAGCAACAACGACACAAGAAGAGTGTTCGGCTGCTTGTTTGAATGACTGCAACTGCGAGGTGGCGTTGTTCAGTGGACAAGGATGCAGATTGCAAAGGCTCCCTTTAAGATTCATGGAAGTAACTGATAGCGAGTCGAATGTTGGTTTGATTAAAGTATATGTAGCTTCTTTAAACAATGGATCAGATCCATCTAACCCTTCGATTCAAATCAAGAAAGCACAGCGAATGTGGATCTTGGTTACCGGTGTTTCACTTATTTCAGTTTCCTCTCTTGTTTTGCTATTTTCAGGAGTATTAATTTATAAGGCTCGAGTTTGGGCATACCGAAAGGTATCTGATAATATAAACTCCCAGCTATTCGAAAACTTGGGGCCCCGGGCATTTTCATATGCTGAGTTAGAAAGAATCACAGACGGTTTTAAAGAAGAATTGGGTAGAGGATCATTTGGGATAGTTTATAAAGGTATCATAGAGAGCTCGATGAAGGCGGTTGCTGTGAAGAAATTAAAGGAAGAGTTGGCTCTACAACGCGAAATAGAGTTTCAAACGGAAATGAAAGTGATTGGAAGAACTCATCATCGTAACCTCACGAAGTTGCTTGGTTATTGTTGTGAAGGTTCTGAAAGGTTGCTTGTTTTTGAGTACATGCCCCAAGGATCGCTTGCAGATATAATATTTGAACCCGAAAGAAACACACCATGTTGGGCAGAAAGAATTACAATGGCGATTGATATTGCTCATGGGATCCTTTACCTACATGAAGAATGTGAAACAGCCATAATTCATTGTGACATCAAGCCTCAAAATATCCTCATGGACGAGTATAATTGTGCCAAGATTTCTGATTTTGGATTAGCTAAACTACTTGAACATGACCAAACTCGAACGTCAACATTAATAAGAGGAACGAGGGGTTATGTTGCACCTGAATGGTATTCGAAGCTGCCCATAACGGTTAAAGTGGATGTTTATAGCTTTGGGATTGTTCTTTTTGAGATTTTATGTTGTAGGAAGAGTGTGGAAAATAATTTACCAGTTAATGAAGCCATTCTTGAAGAATGGGTGTATGATTGTTATGAAGCAGATGAGTTATCGAAACTGGTGGATGGTGAAGATGCGGATAAGCGGACATTGGAGCGAATGGTTAAAATAGGACTTTGGTGTATTCAAGAGGATCCATCTCTTCGTCCCTCAATGAAGAAAGTAGTATTGATGCTTGAAGGGACTGTTAAAATCCCCGTACCTCCCAACCCTGCTTCATTTTTGAGTGTCGTTTAGTTTCTCATCCATATGAATTACATATATTGGGAATCTGTGTTATCCTTTGATCATCAAGTGACTTTATTATGTGAATTTACCAAGCTGTTTCGCTATTTTCATTATTTCAAATAAATATTTTGATCTTTTGTGTTGCTATTTTGTTTTGTGCTGCTGTAAAGTGCAAGTCTTATTAGCTCGTAGCTCTCTTACCGTTTTACATGATCGTAATTAGTAATATAGCAAAAAGTGTAACCACTTTGTGACTCTTATTCAATGTCACTCTATCTCAAAAATATCTACCTTTAGTGACAAAACAGTTATTGTGGCACTAGAAGTTAACAGTATTGACACAAACTTGTAAAATGAGTATTTCTTAATGATTTCTAATGACGAGTTTACTGTTTCCATTTTCACTAAACATGTGCTGATAATGACATTTCCGTGGTTAGATCCCTATACGTGTCACGTATGTCCATTTCATGCAGTACAAAACATGCGTTAGTATGGAAGCAAGATTTCTTGTATAACATAGAGAATTGGAAATCGATCCACATTGTACACAATATCTAATTTCCTTCCTATTTGTATAGAGACTATTTTCATGACTATGCATAGGAGTAAGATGTTAGTAGTTGATGATCGAACACATGAGGACATTTCCCATTAGATTATCCAGGGAAGGATGATGGTGAGGCCAACAGCTATTCCTAATTGGCTTATCAACATTCCTATACAGTGGATAATCAGCACACTCTCTTCTTCTTTGCCGCGTTGTAGATTATTTAGGAAGTGAAATTTCATACGGAATCCAGTCTCAGCAGTCAATATTGTCATGAAGAAGATGCCTAAGCCAAAGAAAACATGCCATGGAGCCATCCTAGCCCTTCTTGCTGATTCTGCATCCATGTACCAGCAGGAGAAACGTGCCAGTAGCCACTATGTTGCATCCATAAATTTGGCTAATTAGTTATGTCTTGAAGCATCATAAATTGCAAATAATATGTGCAACTAGATTCAATATGGACTTCTATATATGAGAGCAACCTTGAAACTGAATAAGAAGATGGTCAACAAGCCGATCCAGGAATGCAGGGTGTAATTATGCGGGAACCTGAGTTCATGGTAGCAGGGTCCGACCTATAACTCATGCGTACCCACAAAATGTTAATATGATCACTATTTACAAAGTAATGTTTCACAAATAATAAAAGTTATTACGCTTGGTGTATACCTTAAGATTTATTAGATTTGTGATAGTGTTGTAATTCCAATTAAGATTTTCTCCATAGATCTTAACCAGGTGAAACTTAAAAGCTTTATAAACACGGAGAGTTCCAACGAGTGCAATGAAATGCGATATCAGATGGGCTAGCTTCTGTGTTCGTACTCTGATTGACTTATTCACAACTATTGCTGATTCAAATGCCATAACCAATTGATTTAGTTGGCAGGCACTCATAACATGCTCATGGACTAAAAATTGTATTGTTTTTGGACTTTATAAGTTCAAACTGGTTACCTTCCCTAGCAAACATAATGAATCCAAATATCATGAGAAGCGGATGCAACTGCAAAAGGTAATGAAATTTTAACCGCTTCCACCAACTAACTAAAACCTTTTAGAATGAACAGAAGAACATGCTATGCATATATATGTGGTGAGTCAGAATCATGTAAAAACCGAAAATACGGTGACAACATAGGAACATGTGTATTTCTTGTATATATGTATATGTATGTGAAATTCGGATAAAATTGCACAGATGTATAGTTAGTTAAATTTGAATTCCATTAGTTCAATTATGCATTTCTTGATTGTTCTTACAATCAACATACTTGCAGTTTTACATGATTATGCCTCTATATATAGTTAGAGTAATTATTAGTGAAAACTTACTTTAAAAAACATGTTATAGATATGTGGTATGAAACTCGAGCCTTCAGGAAACTTTATCAGCCAAACTAGGACAACGAAAGTAATTGATATCACTAACAAATGAGTGAATATGACCATACGCATTGCTGCCATGGAAGCACCGCCAGTAGACACACAGACAGACCGGCCTACAAGATTAGTGTACTGTAATCATGTTGATACAAAAGTTGGGCGTTCCTTATTTGGGTTCCTGTTCTCGTACCAATCAGATCTTAATGCTCTTGAGACCTGCGCACTAAGAAAGTAACAGACACCGTTACGCTTATCGAGGGATTATTTCCCCCGATTATCCTCCGGCGTGAGAGTAAGTAATCGAATTAAGGGTTGTGAAGAGTTTTTAGGGTTTTGTAGATCGTACTTTGGACGAGAGCTATGATGCTCTATTTATACACACATAACCGATAAGGTTACGTGTTCCTCACTCTTCAGTATGTCCCGCGTATCGCGGGTATTTGATATACACTCCATAATTAGGAGATATCCTTATCAAATCTATAAATAATTATTGGGCTTGGGCCTTGTGAGCCCAAACCGCCTAAATGGTAGTCCATTTATTGTTATGGCGGCCCACATGTGGTGGGCTTAAATATTAGTAATGTCTACTAATCAGGTTCGTGACCCGAGTGTGGACTATACGTCATCATGTCCCCCCAGTCTAGTGTGCGCAGGGTAAAA
>LBNU01039549.1:18437-56087 GCA_014162995.1 Artemisia annua
GGTATTTATAGGAGAAAATTTCTGACAGAATCTGACAGGGGGCGTGGCCCCCTTAAAATTAAGGGGGCCGCCCAGCTGTAACGGCCAGATTTTCTGTCTTTTAGTGGGGAAAGTTTATTTGGTGAAAAACTAACTGATTTTGGTTAAAAATTTGAATTCATATATTTAGTATGATTTAAACATTTTCTTTTATTACCAAAAATGTTTTTCAAAAATATATAATATGTTTATATTATTAAATAAACTTTGTAACAATTAATTAAATACCCCTTTGATCATGAGATGTATTAAGCACTAGTTTATTCATACCTTAAGTGATTAAGTTGGATAAAATGATATAAACTAGCTTAATACTTGTTTACGTAGTAATATTACGTTTAATGATTTTACATTTTGTGATCGTCAAAACGTAGAGATATCGAAAAATATAAATAACGTTTTTATGCATTATTTATGTCAACAATCCATATGAAGGGCATCAAAACGGTTTGATGTAGCAATCTTTGAACGACTCGTACTAGCCTCATCAGCGGCCTTCTTCTTTGTAGTATCCACCTTCTTGGGTTCAGGAGGAGGCGCTTTAGGTTGATACCTAAACTTAGGACCCATAACAGGTTTAGTAAAACCTCCTTTACCCGGAGCACTGTGACCACCATTCTTACCCTTATTCTTGTTATTGACCATTTGAAAACCATCATTAACACTCTTTTAAGGCTGAGTAGGAGGTGGAATAGATTTAGGACAATCAAGCAGCGTATGACCAAAGAAATTCTTCTAAAGATTTTCGAACAAGAAATCAAAGAAAAGATCTCAGTTTTGTTCAAAGATCTTAAAGATCTTAACTTTTCGAACACATGCACATCACAGATCTTATAGAAGATGAACTTCTTTTTAAATCCGAAAATAAAGATATATCCATAACAAAACTGTTATGATCAATCTTTGGTTCATTCGAACAAATTAAAAGAAAAACAAACCATACAAGCCTACCCTAGACCTTTACAATAAGATCTTGAAGCCATCTTTCACAGAAAATTCCGAACACTCTTATGAGAAGATTTGTGGGATAGTCTTCGCCATTGATAAAAGAAAAACTAATCTTTGGAGGGTCATTGTGTGTTATTTCTTATCCAAAGAAGAGATAAAGTGCTGATTTTTTTAGTTGTATTCGTCTGACTTCATTTGAAGAGAGATAATGAGATTTGGTGTTGGTGGCTGCAACTGTTTGAAGGGGCGGATGAGAGATAAGCTAGGGTCAACAATTTGTATATACTCAGATGTGAAGTTGGACCGGGCCTTGGGTTATATTTGTTGGGTTAATGTTAGGATGCCAACATTAAATATTAATGCAATATGGGGAGCAATAACATGATATCACGTGTGTATGTTTGGAAATAAATCATGCGTTCTATTGACTATACACACATTATATTTTGTGTATATACTCCTTGAGATGACATTTCTTAAAATTTTAAGGCAATAACACCTTTTCACAAATATCAATACGGACTATTGTGTTTGTATGATATAATATTCGTTCTTTTTTTTACATATTTTTACATATACAATACATGTTTTAAGATATACATATCAATATCCAAATATTGGTAGTGACCCTAGATCGCAAGATACCAAAATTGATATGCATATGTGGTGACATACACAAGACTTTCCATGTTAGTTCGTTCCTCCCAATCGAGTACATCGACATGACCATTTGTTTCCTATTTATCATCGTCGTAGGACGTGACTTAAAAATCAATAAGTGTTGTTGGCTTAACTTGACGCCTCAATTTTATCTATAGTGAGCTATTATCTCTTTTAACAAGCGACCAAAACCACTCACATGTTTAGTAGATTGGTCTTTGCAATGCTCATTAATGGACAAGGTAATCAATTTATGTCTAACAAAGACCATTTGCCATAAAAGGCTCTTCAACTAGACATTATATAACATTACCAATACCATAGAAAAACATCATAAGTAAAAAATAAAGGAAAATAAATTAAAAGCAACTTAAAATGCAGTAATTGACCTCATGTGAATCTCAAAATTGGGATACCTTTCACAAATATATCGTGTGTATAACGTCATAGTGCCGTTTTTATTCGACATTCTGATTTTAACATTTTTTGTGTCCAAGTCCTAGGTGAAAAACAAATGACACCAGCAATTGGCATGCCATGGTACAAAAAGTTGTGTCAATAATTTAGTCACTTGCTCAACAACATGGTACAAAAAGTTTTTGTAAATCACATGCGAATTTAATTAGTTACTCAACAACATAATCCGTACATCGCACGGGTCTGAAAGCCTCGTCTATATAAAAATTAAGTTTCATGCTATAAATGCAAGTATTTATGATTATAAAATAATAAGTTTGATATGTATTTTGTAAATATTATATAATAATAAAATGTAATACAAGTATTAATTATTATAAATTAGTGACTCTAATATATATTTTCGTAAATATATTTTATATAAAATCTATAATAGATATGCTGAGCTTCATGCAATAAACTTATGTATTAGTTATTATAAAATAATGACTATAGAACATATTTAGAATTAAATGTATTTATAAAAGTTGGGTTCAAAATTAAATTTTGGACACGACCTATGAAAGAAATCCGATCATTTAGAAAGTGATTAAAACTAAAAAGTGTAGAAAGCTATTCATAGTGTGACACGTGTCCCTCACTCTAAATTATACATAAAATCTACTCAGGGGTAATATGGTCTTTGACCCGTTTTTTCTTTTCCACCTCAATTTTCAAACGCATATATCTCTCAAACGACAAACTTTTAGAAAAAACCGATTTCACCAAAATTTTTAAAATTTAATTCTCTTTAATTTGGTATAAATCTTTTTAATTTTTTCGAAACTTTTTTTTGACATATTCATTGGGTCATGATTTTTTTGATGTTTTTGCTATTTTCGACCCTATTTCTTACCTTGAAAATTGCCGAATCATAAAATACTTAAAACACGAAAGTTGTAGATTTTGATTCACTCTTTACCCAGAAATTTGAATCACTGAAATCGGAATGATATGAGTGAGATATCGCACGTTAAAGATGACGTTTTAGTCATATTTGTTGCACACAAGGTGTTTGATGAAATGTCTAGCTTATATTTTTAGTATTAAAATTGCGTTAAATGGTCTAATTTTTGTCTCACAATGCATTATTAATAATTTTATTAATGTAACATTCAAAAAGTGATGTTTTTTAATCATTATTANACAACATAATAATGTGTTGTTTGAAAACAAAAAGGTGGACTCATGTTACCATGAATTTTGACATTTATTTATTTATAGGTGAATATATATTACTCCAAATACTAAAACTTTACAAACAAATTGCAAATTTTGGTAAGGACATGCTCAATATTCATCAAACATTTAAAATGAAACATATAGACTTTAAGAAATGAAACTAGGGCTATATACTGCAGCTAATCTGCCAAACACACTAATTCACCTTTTATTCATCAAAATACCTTAGCCCCATGACTACATTTTTCTACCCATTACCCATGCTTCCTAACATATTCCAAATAAGTGTGTTCCATCCTTATATTGTTTGAAACTATGAGAACAACAATAGCAGACATCATCATGCTGGCTAAAGCAACTAAAGTCATCACCAGTTAAGAGAGTAAAGGACCGACTACATTTACCATTCATGTCCAATAGAACTCTCCACTATGAACAAACCTTAAACCTCGTGTGCCAATACAATGTTAGAACCAAAAAGTCTCATCTTTCATGACTTTCTATTACTAGCAACTTGTATTGGCCACCTTTTGTCCCTTTTGATATCCCATCAATCCATTCTCTATTTACTCATCCAAGAGAGTTTCACTTCTTTGCTTACTTTACACTTTTGACAATATTCCATACAACTTTTCTATTTTGAAATCCTTATTTCCTTTCGCAATTTTATTACACTTTCTAATTCACATTTAAATTAGACAAGTTTTTTATATAATATTTGTCAATTTTATAACTCATCAATTCTTTGCTTACTCAATTTTATGCATTCATATCATACTAGTGTACCCGACTCTTTTAAATTTAACAGTTTTACTAGGTAAAATTTCCCCATAGGGGACTAGAGCGGTGTCTTTTTTTGTTAGCTAAGAAAATAGGTCAACAAACCTATTTAATATTATTTATTTTCTAAGTGTGACCCACTCCCTTAGTTGAGTTGCGATCCCTTGAAAAGTGAAAAAGATTAAAAAGTCTAGAAAGCCACTAAGCTAGTGTCATGTGTCCCCCACCCACTCCCTCCCTTTTTTCTTTAATATTTTTGGTTAGAGGGTCTTTTGGTCATTTGACCCGTTTGTTTAATTCCACCTTAAATTTCAAACACACATTACTCTCAAACGACAAACTTTTAGAAAAAACCGATTTCACCAAAATTTATAAAATTTGATTCTCTTTAATTTGGTATAAATCTTTTTAATTTTTTCGAAACTTTTTTTTGACATATTCATTGGGTCATAATTTTCTTGATGTTTTTGCTATTTTCGACCCTATTTTTTACCTTAAAAATTGCCGAATCATAAAATACTTAAAACACGAAAGTTGTAAATTTTGATTCACTTTTTACACATGTTTTTGAATCACTCAAATCCGATGTCATATGAGTAAGATATCACACGTTAAATATGACGTTTTAGTCATATTTGTTGCACACAAGGTGTTTGATGAAATGTCTAGCTTATATTTTTAGTATTAAAATTGCGTTAAATGGTCTAATTTTTGTCTCACAATGCATTATTAATAATTTTATTAATGTAACATTCAAAAAGTGATGTTTTTTAATCATTATTATTTTTAAATATACATTTAGTTCATCAGTTACGTTATTAGGTTCATCAGTTAGGTTATTAGGTTCATCAGTTATAGGTTCATCAGTTATAGGTTCATCAGTTAGGTTATAGGTTCATCAGTTAGATTATGTGTTGTTCATAATCTAACTGATGAACCTAATAACCTAACTGATGAACCTAATAACGTAACTGATGAACTAAATGTATATTTAAAAATAATAATGATTAAAAAATATCACTTTTTGAATGTTACATTAATAAAATTATAAATAATGCATTGTGGGACAAAAATTAGACCATTTAACGCAATTTTAATACTAAAAATATAAGCTAGACATTTCATCAAACACCTTGTGTGCAACAAATATGACTAAAACGTCATCTTTAACGTGTGATATCTTACTCATATGACATCGGATTTGAGTGATTCAAAAACATGTGTAAAAAGTGAATCAAAATTTACAACTTTCGTGTTTTAAGTATTTTATGATTCAGCAATTTTTAAGGTAAAAAATAGGGTCGAAAATAGCAAAAACATCAAGAAAATCATGACCCAATGAATATGTCAAAAAAAAAGTTTCGAAAAAATTAAAAAGATTTATACCAAATTAAAGAGAATCAAATTTTATAAATTTTGGTGAAATCGGTTTTTTCTAAAAGTTTGTCGTTTGAGAGTAATGTGTGTTTGAAATTTAAGGTGGAATTAAACAAACGGGTCAAATGATCAAAATGCCCTCTAACCGAAAATATTAAAGAAAAAAGGGAGGGAGTGGACGGGGGACACATGACACTAGCTTAGTGGCTTTCTAGACTTTTTAATCTTTTTCACTTTTCAATGGATCGCAACTAATGAAATGTGTTTTGTTTTTAAGTAATTTTTTTAAAAAATCGTGTAAATGTGTTTTTAAGGAATTATATGTTGTAAGAGTTTAAACTTTTTTCTAAATATCAAGATGCATGCATCGCAGAGGTATGCACGACTCTTATTAAATAAAATGATAACCCCGGATTTAACCCCTAACTAACTTTATGTACCACAACATAATACTAGTAAGTAGTAACACAATTCAATAGGAGTTTCATTTAGGTACCTTTGGTTATATAAATCTTTAAAATTTTCACAATTTTAGAACTACATTTAAACTTGAATAGTTTATGTAGTGAAAATAAAGTGCGACTGGATTTAGCGAAAAACTAATAAAGCTTTAGTGGTTTTTAGTGAAACAACATTGAAATTTTGTTATTAATTAATAAAATTCATCCTTTCACTTTTATGCGCTTTTATGAAATCATGTTTTAACTTAAAAAAAATAGATTTCATATTTTTCAGAAATTTTTTTGGAGAGACATGGATTTGAACCTTTTTTTTTTTTTTTTCTTAAAGAAAAGTATTCTGTCAGCTTTCAAATTTTTTTGTTTTATTACACAATTCTAGCTTAACAAGGCCTAGCTAGGACCGAGAGGTTTTACGAACGTATTTCAATCCTTTTTATGTGTTTTCAGGATTCTAGTTTACGAATATGTATTGGTACAATATTCGAGCTTTGTCGCTCACCCTTATACATGCAATTTCAGTTCAAGCTCTTTTTATCTTTCTTAAGGGTTGTTAGTAAAATTTTAACTACTAACTAAATGTATAGAAACCAAATAAAGTGTGTATACTTAACTAATGCTGTGGTGTAGAAATCCTTATTGCACACTTGTAATTCAAGTTGAAGTTAAATATTGTAGAATTGTATATGGCAGACACTTTGGCCCAAACATATAATTTTGGGCACGATGAGAGTTGCGTCAGAAATAGTATATCCAGTTGGGTATAGTCAAATATGGACATAGAAGAATTTTAGATGAATGTCTTTCTTATTCATGATGCTCATCATTGCTTGTACAATCTTTGTTGTGCGAGTACATTTAAGTAATGTAGTGGTCGATTTTAGGTTAGATTAATGGTCATCAAGTCATTTAAAATGTACATGAGCAAGGCGGACCTAGGGTGTTTTCTGGGAGCTCCAGTGAACCGCATTGATTTATTACTCGTAGTGTGAAATATATACTCAGAAGTAAACATTCTCGATTTTATGAAAGGCACCGTGTCCAAAATTTCCGTGTTACGATTTTTGCTTAGTTTTAATGAAATGTACTTGGTAGGCTTTGTTCTAGGTCCGCCACTGTAAACGAGGTCGTCAAACCTAACAGTCCGTGTATTACAATAAGTCTGACCAATCATGCAATAGCTCAAGGGAATATTCCAATCCGCGTCATTTATGCTAAATCTAAGTAACAAGTTACTGCCACACGCACTTGACGTTCCACAAATTAAAACCCTATCACCTTTTTCGTCAGGCAAGCATATTTCCACTTTCACCAAAGAACTTATCACACATATAACAAGTTACGTGTCAATAGAAAGGATACAATGAATCATGGTAGAATTTGACCTTCGCTAGATCCATTATGTAATTAGTTGGCCACCGGCCTAAAAACTCGTAACAATCAATGTTTTGACTCAATCCTTGGTACAAATTGATATTTCATCAAAAGTACATTACATTAAACAAATATGACCTTCATTATGACACTTTTGTTATTATTGATCATTATATGTTTGATTTACCACAAAATGATGCAAGCAAATGGAAAATCTAAGTCTATGGCAGACAAAATGAGGATTCCGATCCCCACTAATAATGAGGAACAAGAAGCAACGGAAGTAATTAGTGGAGGTCTTGATTAAAGTAACCGCGATTAAGAAATGACCGCTCGTTTAATTTAAGCAAACCATCTCTCGGATCTCTCCACTCGGAGGATTATAATAGTTACTATAATTATGTAATTACTACTAGTATAATTGTAATGTTTTCGTTTACAAGCTTTTTTCATTTAACAGTGTTCATCCATCGTTTTCCTCGCTAACAAACCATCTATTGAAGTTCTATTTGGGTTTGTAAACTGTTAAAAAAATATTTGGCTCCGTAACGATGTATAATATATGTTTTGTATGTGCCACGAGCACACACAGTGACATCAAAGAAAACCCGACATGTTTATATTGAGCTTGTTGACACACACCCTTAAAGCCTCAAGAAAGAAACCAAACTCGAACTTCTAATTTCCCATCACATCGTGTCCACACAGCTAATATGTTTCTATTCATATTCCACCACTATCTACACATGCATTACGTACTTCTTTCAACTCACATTAGCTGTGTTTGTGAATGATTTCAACTTTTGAAAAATACCGACTTGATACGTATATAGCTAAACGCATACACCTATGACATATGCACATGCGCATAAAATAAAAATAATGAGGCATGCTAGGGCCACATAAAGTTTACACAAAAAATCCCCACTCGCTGACATGGTCAGCGAGTGGGGATTTTTTGTGTAAACTTTATGTGAATGTAGCAAAATTCAAAAATAATAAAGAAAAAAACATTATTACCACCATGGTAAGGATCCAGTGAGAAAAAAACTTAAAATGAAAAGAATGAGAAATAATTATGGATGTGTTTGGCGCAGCAGATTATGAAAGATTATAAAGAAATTATGCTTATTTTTTTTTTAAAAAAAATAAGCTACTTAAAAAATAATATTTGTTTGGCAGACAGAACTTATAAGAGATTAAAAAAAAAAAAAAAAAAAAAAAAAAAAAAAAAAAAAAAAAAAAAAAAAAAAAAAAAAAAAAAAAAAAAAAAAAAAAAAAAAAAAAAAAAAAAANCACCAACACCATCTATTTTTGCCAAACATACCCTATAATCGCATATTTGAGATACATCGACTTGAATTAGATGCATCTCTATTCATTTAGATGCATCACAATTAGTTTCGAAAGTGATTTTGAAGTGAAAACGATGCAAAGTAGTACTAGCAACAACTCAGGTGCGACCTTGTTGGCGCGACCTTGTTGGCGATTGCGATTTGTGATTGTCTCACAATGGTGAAGGTGTCCGTGGTGAAGGTGGATTCCTGTATGCTGCATCCTGGGTAAGGGCGTACCTTTTGTACCAGTAGCGGTGCAGCATGGTTCGACAGAAGACGTGCTTCTGTGGCAGAAGTGCGCGCAGTGCGCGACAAGGATGCGCGCTGTGCGCGACAGAGATGCGCGATGTGCGCGACAGAGGTGCGCGCTGTGCGCGAACATTACATCCGTCTTTACAACCGACAGAGGACGTCTCCCCTGCGGCAAGATGGTGCGAATATTTAAATTCGTCTTTGTACCGGGCTTGCAATACCTCTTACGTACGATCTGCTTCCAAATACACCTTAGTGACGCGTATGGAAACAGTGGTATTATATACCCTGGTAGCCCCCCAAGTTTGATGGTGCTACTCGTATAGGAGCATTAAACTTAGTTATGCAAATCCTGAAAACACTTAATGCAAACATTAGAAGTATATGCCGCGAGTCGCAACATATTAAACCTTAATGAAGTATAAAGATAAATGCATGAGCATAATTATAGCACATACATATAAGAGAAATTTTCGCGGTGCTGAATTACCACCATCGGTGAAGGTTTTACCAAACTATATATATAAAAAAGTGTACATAGCTAATCTATAGTGCGCTCATGGCGATTTTAATTTTTTTCTTTTTTCTTTTTTATAAAACAATTGCGCCAAGCGGATGGATGTTACGTAACGCGACCTAATAGTTTTCGCACGCACAAAACGATAGATTTATCGTGAACCGGCATAAGACTTAACGTTTGTGGATAATCGCAGTTGACCACGGCTTTCGTTCCGGTGCGCTCATGGCCGATTGAACTAGCAATCGTGTGCCATGTATGTTAACCAGTGCGCCCATTGGCCCAATCTGCGAAGATTTCGTACGCATGGCCTAAAGCGGTAGATTTATCATGACTGCGGTTGTTTCGCGGCTACGAAAGATAAAGTAGGTCCATCGTGCGGACTTGATGCGTTATAGGTAAAATCTTGTTTACCAAGTTAGAAGATTTATGTAAAATCTTTTAAATATTTAAAAGATATTAGGATATCTTTTTTAATATTCATGGGATATATATGGACAAAATATTCTAGATATGTCAAACTTGACTTATCCGTAGATATGTACTAACAAAACAGTACGCAAAGTGGATATATACTAATAAAAAGTACGCATGGTTCGGTGCCTAGTCCACATTGCAAAACAGTACGCATGGTACCAAGATGCGCATTGCGCTGTGCATTTAATGTACATAGTATATTACTATTATTATTTTTATTTTTTTATCTGTGTGTCGTACACTATCAGACATGTATATGATCAAAAAATATATTAGTAAAGAGGTACCGGCTTTTGAACTCAATGGTTGCTTTCCGGTGATGTGAGAGCACAAAACTTATCGTAGTGGTCCCACGGATGGCGCCATTTGTTGATGCATAATCTGGCGCGGACTGATTCAACGACTCTCTCTGGGCCGTTAGTCGTCTTCTCGAGCCCTAAGTAGACCTGTCAACAACGAAAACCCGTTAGGAGTGGACCCGAGGCCGTAGCCCCGGGATCCACTTCCGACGGTCAAGTTAGTCATTGATGCGATGTAACATATATGAGTGATTAGGTTTAGGGTAACCTGTTGTAATCTGCTGAATAAAGAGATCCCATCCATGTATTTATAAGGCATGGATTAGGATTTTTGGTGTAGAGTGGGTCGCTGTCGTCGGGCCTGGCCCATTGTCTGGCCCAGTCCGGACTATACGTCTACAATAGTATCATCAAATGTTACACTCAATTGAACTTTCCAAATTGGGTATGGCCAACGAGCATTATGCAAGGAGTTCGTCATCATGATTTGAGTCGTTCTTTAATTTGTAGCCCACTTTCAATGGTCTGTTCACTGCCTCTTGTCCAAAAGCGTTTTCTAACAATATAATACAAAAAGTAAAAGGATCGTAGGGTTACATTTCATTCTAATTTTCTATACATACTTTCAGATTAACCATTGACATCGACTCTAATCTAGCCCATAGTAATTGATTCTAGGCTAGATTCAGACCGGGTTCACGTTGATGGGTCCTAGTCAACCATGCCAACGTGAGCAATATCGGGGGTATTTGGTTCATATCTACTTATAATTTTTTTTTTCTTCATTTGTGTTAGTTTAGCACCACCTATATGTTATGAATTAATATATATGGGATAAGTTACACAAGTTGAGGATGATAGACGAAGTCGACCCATCATATAAAAGTAGACTGGTTGAAGTAGAGGGCGGTTACAAAAGTATTATGTGAAAATAACACCTCTAATTAAATTAAAGATGGAAAGAAAATCTTATAAGGTGAAAACTAGAACAACTATGTTAAAGCAAACAGAGTGAGAGCGGCAAAAATGTGGATGCTAAAGTGGATTTGTGATAACAGTGTAGCGGATACAAGAATTTAAGAATGGTGCAACACAAATTTTTGGCTAATTATAATTTATAAGAAAAAAAGTTCAAGTGTCACAAAACATCGATAAATGAATTCCCCCGTATAATTTAAGAATGTGGATGCTAAACTAGAATTATGATAAATGAATTTGAGAGTCTATGTAGTTCTCATGTTCTTTTAGGTTTTCTAGCTGATTTTTGGTAACATCATGCGTACATATTTGCCCATGCATATAAATATACGTAACTATATCGCTAGTATTTTTCAGGAAATTTAGACTATTTTAGTAGCTCCAAATATTAATATTTCCCTTCTTCAGGTACATAGATTTTGTTGCGCCAAAAAAATACTACCCGCGCCCCCGCCCCCTCCACCCAACAATCCATTTTATAGTTACATGCGGTCCGAACCGGGTTCCGCATCAGTTAGCTAGGTTCGGGAACATGTGGATAATAGCTACTCCGCATCCCAAAGCTAACCGCCTCTTAGGTGCGCGGGTCTATTTAATTCAAGTCGACCCATAGTCAATTTCTTCTTTATATATATATATGTTGTATTTGAATCTTGAAAGTACATTTCACCTCTATTATAACCCGTTTTAACGAGAATGGGTATTGCTGTTTAATTTGTTGTTGTCGAGTGTGTTAGGTTGGCACCAAACATGCATCTAGCCCATGGAAATTATGTTGACCTATTAACCAGGGCGATCGAGTTTCATACTAAGTTCATTTTGGAAACATAATATAGATTTAGAAATGGGTAGTGATATCTACACATACACTTTTACTTCATACACATAAATTTTAGTTATATGATCACAGTGATCCCACTAAATTAAACTAAAATTTAGTGTGTATGAAGTAAAAATACATGTGTAGATATCAATACCCTTTAGAAATATGTAATAAACATAACAAAGTGGAATGAAACTAAAAACAATGTATGTTGTTATTTTGGCGTTACCAAATGGTTAGCAGTTTAGAGTTTGATTTTATCATTTTGCAAATGGTTATATTAATAACTAGAGGTATGCCTGAATTAAATAATAATTACAGAAAATTAAACTATCAATTTTTTATTATTTTTTTCTTCTTCTTTGGAATTATTTATTTATGACTTTACATACACTTTTTATATACAGTAGTGGTGAGTTATTATTTTTTTTTTTTTATTATTATTTTTTTTTTTTATTTTTTTTTTATAACTTTATTCAGGTCACAACAACTATGTATAAAAAATGTTTGTCTAAAACTTTAATTTAGTTAGTATATTAATAAGATAAGAAAAAGGTGACACATGTAAGATCAAAAGTTCATATGAGAGCCGCGAAGAAAACGTAAGCCAATTGTCAAACATTATATATGATTATATGCATTCAGCATTAAACAAACGATTAACTTAAGCATCATATCATTTTGTATATTATATTACGCGTAAGTAAATGTATAAACTGAAAATATACGAAACAAACAAAAACGCTAATAATTTAGCATCTTTAATATTATAGTGAAAATACAAACACAGTTCTTTAATTAATACAAACCATATGGAAGATGACAAAATCAAACTTTAAAGGCTAGTCCACAATTATCATATACGTATAGCTTAATCTAGAAAGAAGGTGCACACAATATAACCTAGAGAGAGAAATAGAGAACATTGAGAATTTCGGAAGTTTGTATATTGACACACACCTTAAATGAAAGAGGTAATAGGGTATTTTTATACCCTTACAAGATATGTTGCGAGACTTACATTGATGTCTCACAACCAAACGTTTCTTCTCCTAGTTATACAAGTATCATGAGAGTTTCACCTAACTAAATAATGTTTATTACACAAAACAATCTATCAACTTATTACCGAATTATATAGAAGACCATATACTAATGATTTACACTTTCTGTGCTCTAACAAACTCCCCTTATGGGTAGATCATTCGTGTTTTTCCTTATACGGAATCATGTTGAGGTAGCTTCAAGATCCAATATATTGCTCCATTTGCTTCCAGGAATCTCGAAGTTCCAACCTTTCCTTCATAGCTTGCACAACTCTGGAAAGCATCGACCATTATTCCTCATCCATCAGCAACTGTCTGAAGAAAATCTTATCCAACATTTCGTCAACCTTTTCCATGATCTGTATCAACGTCCCTTTACTGAACTTGGCTATTTCATTTACTCTAAACAACCTTTTCTGCCTTGTATCAGTCAAGTACACTAAGCAAAGTCAAAGATTTTGCTTTTCAAAACATGACCATTTCTTGACCCTCTGAATACCTAGGTAGGCAAGCATAGGAGGAGTCAAGTTGACCTTCTTATGATAGCTTTCAACCCTTATCTGGAACTCCTCAACATGTACCACAATCAACCTCAACCTCATGAATATCTTCAGTGATTCCACGATGTCTTGATCTACTCCTTTCTTGATATTGAAACTAATTCTACAATTATACGTAATAGCTTCGGTGAACCAGTACCGATTGTCGTCAGATCTAACAACATGATATTCAGTGAAACCATGACTCCATAACTTTTCTGAATCAACGCTCTCGTATTGTATTATCTTATGAGAAGAGTATACTAGATGGTGAGCTTTACCCTTCCTTTGTCTTACATAAAGAATATTCTTGTAAGTTCGTCCATGTGAGTAATCCCATGATTTGCATCTGCATTATACAATTCTGGTTTCAACTGCAGCTTAACGAATTTCTCAGCTAAGATACCTTTTTCTTGAAATCGATCCAGATACTCCTCAAAGAAAGTGTTTTTCTCACTAGATGGTTTGTACTTGTCTTGGCCGCTTAAGAGGTAGAACAGATTATAGTTGACATAGTGTTTTGGTTCTGGAAACTTGAACTTATGAAGGATCAATATTGGATTACAGGTGGGAATACCGGGAGCTTCTTTACTTGGTCTAAGTACATCTTTGGTTATGACTGGTTCAAAGTGTTCTAGTAGCAGCGACTCCCTTGAAGATGAGGCTTTGAAATTGTTTGCAATCTGTTGGTTGTTGTATCTTCTATTGATTGTTTTATCTTTGTTAATCTTGTAGAATATTTAATCATATATTTCTTCAACTTTGTATTCCAATGATTTTTCCTTAGAATTTTTCGACTCAGAATCCCTTATTTCTTCAACAAATGTTTGTGTAGATAAGGTAGATACTCGCTTAGGATTTTCAACCGTCGGTTTCTCTATATGAACATCCATATCCGCGTCCTCCGTCTTTCTCCTATCTTTACTCATATCCTACTCTGGTGCTATTTCTCCTTCTCCAACCCTATTATGCCCAAAATCTTTAGCTGCTACACTGTCACCTTCCTTTTCAACTTCATCCAAAATATCTTCCAAATTTACACTATCTGTAGGTTCATGTAGTGTTGTATTTACAGCAGATCTGAAGTTTACGAGATTGGGATCATCCTGATGGCGTTTACGAGATTTGTTCCAATAAGAAAACCCTGTCAATAAGCTTAGTGATAGCTTGAGTCATTTTGGAAGTCATGTTTCCATCAACTCCCGTAGGCTTGAAATTTGTTAATATAAATAAGCCGTAAATGTAACACCCCCAAAATACTACGTCGGAAGATAATGTCACAGGGGTGTTACTTCATAGCTCATAGTACAAGTTACAGAAAACGAACTCTAAATTAGACGTTTTAAAATGATTATCATTTGATTAATTTAAACATCAGAGTTTACAAAAGAGGTCCCAACAAGTTCATAGTACAAAAATATTACAACATAAAAGTTTTTAAAGTTTATCGAATGATATTGATATGAAGTGTCTTCAAAGTATCCATGCGCGTTTACATGCAACCTAATACTTAGGGACCTGAGATAAAACGTGCTAAAAAGGTCAACACAATGGTTGAGTGAATTCATAGGTTTAAAAGTAAAACATTTGATCACAAGATTTCAAGTGTTATTGATGCATGGTTTTGCAACCTTGCAAAAAGGTTTTACTTCTCAAGGGATCTTGAGAAGCTTGCAATCCCCACCAGGCAGTGTACCTGACCGATGTAGTATAGTGAGTGGCAAGTACTGGGGGATTGATTGTTCTCTCGGGGAATAGTGTTCGTTAGGATTGAAGCTAATCTAACTAGGTCAAAAGGTGAGGGATGATTCTTTTTGTATTTTTATATTTTATGGAAAGCAAGTAAAATTCTCGGGTATTGGAAGAGTGGGCGGAATTAGTTGCTAGTCAACTAACCCAAATAACTACTAATGCAATAAAAATAAAATAACAAGAAAATAAAATTGGTGAACTTCTTATAGTGAGAAAACATGTTTACTTAGATTTCATTACTCCTTTGTTATTTTTTATTGAATAATTGATTTGTCACAATTGCGTGGATGACGGGTTGCATTCCTTAATACCATTCGTGGGGCCGTGTACGATCTTCCCCAACTCTATAAGCTCCTATCTCTTCCTATGATGACACATTTAGTATCCTATCATGGCCTCATTAATAGTTACTTATGCATTAAATACAACCAATAAAACCGTAGTACACATCCGATTACGTTTCTTAAGACGTTCAAGCAAGTTACCGTATATGAAGTTAGCCAGTTTTCTTAAGCATAATGCTAAAATCAAACACCCACAACAATCAATGACAAACCAACAATCAATAATCAATAACTAGGTTTCATTAGATCTAAGCAAACACAAATAAATCTAAGCTAGCATGTTAAAAGAAAGAAAAGCATACGATATAATCAAACAACACATAGACATATTGAATGATTAAAGGATAACTTATCTTCAATTGAACATGGAAGAAAAAAGGGTTTGAAACCCTAAAATTACTGCAAAAGTCGGACTAGGATTTGTACACCAAAAGTTCCCCACCAAAAGTTCCCCACCAAAAGTTCCACACAATGAATGAAAAATCAAAAACTATATATAGATTTACACAGGTGACGGCGTCACCTTTTGATGGCTGACGCCGTCATCTCGCCATGGTTAGGGTTTCTTGTCGTCCAATCCAATTGCTTGACACCGTCCCTTTGTAGGTCTTCTGGGCCGTCACACTTTAGATTAACACGTGATGGCCTACTTCTTGTATAACGTGACGCGGTCATGTGTTGTGCTCCAATTTTTCTTCTGGCGCGTCAAGTGTAAACGTGATATCCACCTTTTTTCTCATTGAGTGACGGTGTCACCTTGTGACTCTTGTTGCTGTCAGGTACAATTTCCAGCATGGTTTCTTGACTTTGTCGTTTTCTTCACTTTTAACTCCAAAAACGTCCAAAATGCTTCATTTTCCAGAATTCTTGTCCAAAGTACCTAAAATGACAAAAGAAACGATTTGAGGTAATAATTGATCATAATATCACGATTTAGGGCTTAAATGACCCCCTAAAAGCGTAACAAATTTCTTCTTATCAAATACCCTTACTCTTGAGATTTGCTTGTCCTCAAGCAAATGAGCTTTTATACCAATTAAAATACAAGTTAGGGGTCATTTAACATTAATATAAAAGTAATTACAACAAGTGATCGTTCTACTCTAATCAAAATAAGCACGGAAATTATACACTAGCACCTCACAAATAGTGTTTGGATACTCTCATCTCTTGGGTGTTATAAACCTATATATCACTAATGGAAATGGAAAAATATCACTCACTACCTGTCATAGCACATAGATTACCATATGCTTGGGAAAGGATAAAAAACCTCCACCACTTGGCGTAAGCACCTAGGAAAAACTATAAAAGAGGGCTTTTCAAGGTTTATAAACGTTAGGTGTAGGGATATGGAAAACACGGTTTGTTGGATAAGGGATATTTTACTTGTGGCAAGTCAATTGTCTTAGTCAATTACATGTATAAAGTGGCGTTGCTAAGCCAAGACTCGACTTAACTTGAACTAACTATGAAATAAAAGAAACGTAAATAGATAAAATGAACGGGATGGTAGTCCGTATGTTTTTTTCACTTTTCTTTTTCCAATTTTTTTTTTCGTTTTTCTTGATTTTTTTTATTTTTTATTTTTATTTTTATTTTTTTGATATATTCTTGCCCTACCATCCAAAATATACATCAAGGGGGCTCGGTTCTCCCGTTACACTTGAACTTTTACATAATTTACATATAATTATTCTAATGACTCGAATCAAGAAAATTAAAACACTTGGAGTACTTTAAAACATTTGCGCACATATGGGGGTAATAATTGATGTTCTTCCCCATTACTGCATTTCACTAGTACTTTACCCATGATTCCCAATCGTCCCAAAACAATATGTACAAGATATGACTCGACTTAGCAACCATGTAATCAATTAGACAATTAACAAAGGGTTTAAACAAGTAACAATAATGCACTAAAGATGAGTGCATACAAGGTAGGCTAAGGCGATTTGGGTGTACATTTGGGGTGGATTGTAAACAAATTCTTCCTTTAAGTAAAATGCTTAAAGTTAGAAATGAAAAAGATAGGCTCTGAGGGGTGTACTAGGGGTATCGTGTACTAAAAATGAGTACCTCGCAAAGGTGTGGGAGAATTACTTGACCAATGAAGTCAATGTAATTATATAAACAGGTATAAAACATGGGTTATCCTATTGCCTCTTATCATGTAGTAAGTCCTAACTACACGAATGTAGTTTCACTTGTGGTCTCGGGATGAATCTCTAACGCAAGTTCTAGAATCTAAATACTACCGGTACACTCATAAGCACTAATAATAAATGCTTTTTCCTAATAAATCTAGGGGCGAACCTCACATATTTGGGGTGGAAATTTTTGAGTTGTACGGTTTTTGTGCTAGTCATATAACTCCTATCCATGAGACGCTTATTAAGACTAAAGTTTTACTCCTAAATGTTGCAAAAAATTTTAAATTTGGTGCTAAAATTATCCTAACAAATATTTTTCTTAGTTTTATTACACATCTACTATCAAACAAAACAAGAATCAAGTGCAGTTGTAATTTCTAAGGTATCTTCATTTACCCCCTTACACTTAAGCCGAACATTGTCCCTAATGTTCAATTAAAAGATGTAAAAGAAAAGAAAATGAAAGAATGAAACAAATTGTAGCAACCCACTAACTTCCCTACTAGATTCCCATAAGTTTGCAAAGCCTTACTAACTTAACTTAGGCCCTCACTAAGCACAATCTAGGTTAGTTATGCCTATATCTATTTCCCGAGTGAAAGTTTTGCTTTGCTGTACCACTATTGCCTATATAACCTCTATCCAAGCTCACGTATCCACTTATGCCAACCACCACTATGTTTACTTGATGTAAACATCCCTGTATGTCAAGTCTAGGTTTTAAACACATTTTCACTAAGTAAACAATCACTCTAGTACACTATACTCATCAGAAAACCCTAATTGCACCTATGTGTTTACGGTTATCTTCAAAACCCTAATTGCTTACCTGAACTAGTTTGAAAGTGTTCAAGGCTTAGGTATGAGTTACATTAGCAACTTTAGGTTATATTAGACTTCGTAGATCATAGTACAACTCCCTAGAACTTAAGTACAAGTCCCATAAGCACAATACCCTAACTAGGTCATAACTTCCCGGAAACTAGGTTAAACTTTCCCAAATCTTTACCATAAGCCACCACAACTTAGTATAAGCCTCCTAGGACTTAATATTAGTCACTAAACACTCATAGGACCCTAAACTAGGCACTAAACCCTAGGCAAAACCCTAAACTCTCACTAGACAAAACTAGGTTAAAACTAAACCTAAACCTAAACTAAGCTACCTTAGCACCTCAAATACTTCAACCAAGCACCCTAGCACCTCCCCTAGACCTAGCACAAAAAATAGCTCCTCCCTAAGCAAGCACACAAGGTGGTGCATCACCACCTTGTCACCACCTTGCTCGCTAGTTTCACCTTGGCCACAACCGGCCTAAGGGTGCCCCCTAGCTACCACATAGCCATCATTAGTCATCCCTTAGGTCACCTTAGTCAGCTAGTAGCCTTGGTTACTCACCTCCCCCCTCGACACCTCCACCTTCCATTTCTTGGTCGCTACTCCTCGCTACCCTATAAATAGCGAAACCCCTCCTCCATTTCTCTTCACACCTCCCTCTCTTCTTTACCTCACATACTTCGGTAGTACTAAGTTCCTAGAAGCCCTAGAAGTAGTATAGTAAGGCCTTGACCCTTGTCGAGTTCTTATTTTGGCCGAGAAACCCTAAACCCTCGTTAGGACCTCCCACGACCTAGGTAAGCCTAATATTTGATCCTAATGCCTTTAGTACTAACCTAGGATAGTTATAACATGCCTTAGATCACCTAGGAACCTAAGCTAGAGCCTTGATCATTTTCATTTCGAAGTTTTCATTTCAAAACCCTAATTTTAGAAAATTATGTGTTTTTGTGCCAAATTGCCTTATTATGTGCTATAATCTGATTTAGGAGACTTAGTTAAGTATATATTAGCTAAACATAAGCTAGGAAACTCTTTTGTTTCATAAAAATATAATTTATTTGATAAAAGGACTAGTTTTTCAAATGTTTTCATGCATAAGGGTATATATGGTAACTTTCAGAAAATATGAAGTCCAAGGACTATTTTTGACATTTCTTAGAAGTTATAAGTATAAGGACCCTTTTTGCAAAGTTCTAAAACCTTAGGATAGAAAGTAAAATAAGTTCTAAACTTAAAAGGACTAGTTTTGCAAATATTGTTAAGATAAGGGTAAAAAGGGTAAATATTGAAAGTTAGTATAGTTTAAGGACCATTTCTGCCATTTCTTTAAAATATATAAGTATAGGGACTAAATGTGCAAAAGATAGAAAGTTAAATGCTTAATATGTATATATTTAAAAAGTATAGGGTAGAAAGTGTAAATATGCAAACTTGAAGGGTATATATGGATTATTTTCATATAAGTACAAAAACCTATTTTTAGTTATCAACATAACACAATACTAGGGAGCTTCATGTGAGGGGTTTCATTTGAGTATTCGTTTTGACGAGTTTGTTGGGTTTACGATTTAAAGTGCCCTGGCTCCTCAAACATGTATTACAATATGAACTCTGAATTATGATGGCCCGAACGGTGTTATGTTATAACTAATATCTAATAATAACATGGCACAGTATTAGGGAGCTTTATGTGAGGAATATGTACTTCCGAATTATGATGGCCCGAACGGTATTATGTTAAGTAACATAATACAATACTAGGGAGCTTCATGTGAGGAGTATGTATTTCTGGATTATGATGGCCCCGAACGGTGTTATGTTATATATAGAAACCCTAAGAGTGATTTCTTAAAAAAACTTAAAAACCTAAACTAGGACTTGACATACACACACCTACACTACCCCCAGGATACGTGAGTGAGCTGTCTAAACCCTTACACTACTTACCTTAGACTCAGGTGAGTTTTCATAGCCTCACACTTTTAAATGCGTTACAACCCTGTGAGGCGGATACATGTTTTAAATCAAATACAAGTCTTTTTCTTTGGTTGTTTCACGAGTAAACTACTTGCCACCACTACATAACTAAATTCATGAATCTAATCACTTGCGAGTGAACGCGAATATAATTGATAGATCTATTGGAGTTTGACAACTCCCGTTGGTACTACCTCTCTCTGGAGGGTACCAATAAGTATTATATTTGAACCCTTTGAAGGATTAACTTTGGCATGTTATCTTTCCCGTCCCATCATGGTAGGGTCTGCAGTGCCCCATGATCTGGACTGTTAACGTGTGGTTCATGAGCTTAGTGCAACATACCCTCTATCTCTAAACTTTTCCACACATAGCGTTTAAGCTGAACATTGTGGAACTTGTATTCACTCTATATCTACTTAAACCTATGACTCTCACTCAACCTTAGTGTTGACTTTTAAGAACCCTGGCACGGAGAAGAACTGGACATGAGGACGTCCATAATAGTTATCATTCATCTGTTTTTGCTTTAAAACGTATCTTAGGGACATCTCTTTTGGTAAAAGTATACCTTTTACTGTAAAAACTCTGATGAATAAATGAATGATAACACTTTTTTCAAAAACGTCTCTTTTAGAGTCGTTTTCTATTATCTTGTCTTTGTTTCCATGAAGTAATACCCCAGACCTAACATCCGCTGCGGTCTATGAAAAATGGGGGTGTTACACAAATACTCCCCTGATTCATTCGGTGTGGATGATGTCGTAACATGGTTAAATCTTCCTCCAAGAAAATGTGAAAACTCCAGATTGAAGCGGCTCCAAAAGCTTGATGTGTTGCATGTCCATCTTCTTGTCCAATATAACCTGTTAATTAACTGAGAAAACAAACAAGAAAACCTAGCGTAAAATCGGCGGTAAATTCTACATAATAGTAAATCCTAGAAAGCAAGTAAAGATATAATGCTTGTGGAATGAATATTTGCAGATTCTTGGAGTTTAAAAGTTAGAGATTTTACGAAACTTTACAATTCACGCAGAAAAACAAAACCTGGAAAATTTTCAGAAAATTACACCTGACGTCGTCAGGTTGGAATGCCTGACGCCGTCAGAATTGATCTGACAGAAATTTTATATTTCATTTCCGGAAAATTTCTAGAAAAACCTATGTCTTAATTCATGGAATTCCTGCAAAACATTCATTATGAATCGCTACAAGCATTTGACTCAAACAAGTACTAATATGTATGTTTATTTAATATTGTTATTGTTCATGTTCAATTCATTCTTTTAAAACAAATTTAGATTTCCCTTACACTTATCTTTTGCAAAATACCTTTATATGTAGTTAAGACGAAGTTAAAAATAAAATAAAGCATTTTCACAAAATGTTTGATACATGAACAATAGACAATATAAATGAAGCATACATACGGAAGCAAATAAAAGCAAATAAACAAACAAACAAACAAATAAAGCTTGGGTTGCCTCCCAAGAAGCGCTTTTCTTTATTAACGAGTCTTGTAGCTAGACTCAAAGTCATGCTCACCTAGTGTCACTAATGCTCACGTATCCAAGTGTGAGCCATCTAATTGTTGCTTCATCCTTCTTATAATCATCATTTAGCTCTAAACATCCGCGATATTATCTCTTATTCTTTTCATGTGGATATTTAAGCCCTTTTCTTATGTCGTTCTCACTAAACATATCGCGAGAGGGAAGCCTATTACATCTCTCAATAGAAAGATCCTTAAATCTAGGGTGTGCATGGGGCATTTGATAGACAAAATCCTCGTCTCCGTCTGAGAACGTAATTAACCCTTCCATGAGTTTTTCATCTAATTTGGTTAGCCTTTTGAAGGGCTTCCCAAACACAACTTGGGTTAAGTTACTATCAATAAACTCTCCTAGATTTTCCATAATCATAAAGTCAACTAAATAGACAAAGCTTCCGACAAACACATGCAATGTCTTTGCCCTAGCAACAATATTATCTCCTTGGTATTCTAACTCATTCACCATGATTTTGTTATATTCATTACGTGAAATTATGTTCATTGGTAAAGATGAGTTAAGGTAAGCATCAAAGCTCCTAAATCCGATTTTACAAGGAAATTGCATGTTAAAGAGACTATCTTTCTCAATCTTTGTCCTAAGGTCAACATACTTAAGAGGATCATCTTTCTCTTCCTTCCTAAAATCATCAACTACTTCACCATCACCTAAGTCTTCATCAGAATCTGAATAATAAAAAGGTCCATTTTCATGGTCAGTATCGTGGTTAGATTCATCCATACAGAATTATTGTTAAAGTGATGGTCGGGTGACAGATTTGGTGGGTTCTCGTCTTCTACAATAGGGGCCAGAACGGGTAGTTGAAAGTTTCTACGGCGAAAGACACGAATAACAGGGATTAAATGATCGATATTATTCATGAAACAAATGGATGAAATCAGAAACAAAAACACGAAGAAAAAGATAAACTAAAGAAATCCTATAAAAATAAAATAAAAATCTCACTAGATAGGAATCTAATGAGTAGACCTAATAAAGATAAAATTCAACCTAAGCAATAACTATTCCCAGGCAGCGGCTCCAAAAACTTGATGCGTGGTTTTGCAACCTTGCAAAAGGTTTTACTTCTCAAGGGATCTTGAGAAGCTTGCAATCCCCACCAGGCAGTGTACCTGACCGATGTAGTATAGTGAGTGTCAAGTACCGGGGGATTGATCGTTCTCTCGGGAAATAGTGTTCGTTAGGATTGAAGCTAATCTAACTAGGTCTAAAGGTGAGGGATGATTCTTTTTGTATTTTTATATTTTATGGAAAGCAAGTAAAATTCTCGGGTATTGGAAGAGTGGGCGAAATTAGTTGCTAGTCAGCTAACCCAAATAACTACTAATGCAATAAAAATAAAATTACAAGAAAATAAAATTGGTGAACTTCTTATAGTGAGAAAACGTGTTTACTTAGATTTCATTACTCCTTAGTTATTTTTTATTGAATAATTGATTTGTCACAATTGCGTGGATGACGGGTTGCATTCCTTAATACCATTCGTGGGGCCGTGTACGATCTTCCCCAACTCTATAAGCTCCTATCTCTTCCTATGACGACACGTTTAGTATTCTATCATGGCCTCATTAATAGTTACTTATGCATTAAATACAACCAATAAAACCGTAGTACACATCCGATTACGTTTCTTAAGACGTTCAAGCAAGTTACTGTATAGGAAGTTAGCCAGTTTTCTTAAGCCTAACGCTAAAATCAATCACCCACCACAATCAATGACAAACCAACAATCAATAATCAATAACTGTTTCATTAGATCTAAGCAAACACAAATAAATCTAAGCTAGCATGTTAAAAGAAAGAAAAGCATACGATATAATCAAACAACACATAGACATATTGAATGATTAAAGGATAACTTATCTTCAATTGAACATGGAAGAAAAGAGGGTTTGAAACCCTAAAATTACTGCAAAAGTCGGACTAGGGTTTGTACACCAAAAGTTCCCCACCAAAAGTTCCACACAATGAATGAAAAATCGAAAACTATATATAGATTTACACAGGTGACGACGTCACCTTTTGATGGCTGACGCCGTCATCTCGCCGTGGTTAGGGTTTCTTGTCGTCCAATCCAATTGCTTGACGCCGTCCCCTTGTAGGTCTTCTAGGCCGTCACGCTTTAGATTAACACGTGACGGCCTACTTCTTGTATAACGTGACGCCGTCACGTGTTATGCTCCAATTTTTCTTCTGGCGCGTCAAGTGTAAACGTGATATCCACCTTTTCTCTCATTGAGTGACAGCGTCACCTTGTGATTCTTGACGCCGTCGGGTACAATTTCCAGCATGGTTTCTTGACTTTGTCGTTTTCTTCACTTTTAACTCCAAAAACGTCCAAAATGCTTCATTTTCCAGATTTATTGTCCAAAGTACCTAAAATGACAAAAGGAACGATTTGAGGTAATAATTGATCATAATATCATGATTTAGGGCTTAAATGACCCCCTAAAAATGTAACAAATTTCTTCTTATGAGTTATGGTGCCAATTGTTATACACCGCCAAGCCATAAAACTTTTATTATTGCACTAAGGTCATGACACTCATAGCGTTAACAGGAAATATCAAAACAATGATAATAATAAATGTAACAGTTGCCCTCATGTATGTAATTTGGGGCATACCAAGTAATCTCAAATATAGCAGGTCTAATTGCCAATCTGGCCAACCAGGCGGAATTCGTCAATCCTATAGGCCTATTCACTATATTCGCGCTCACACACTAGTGATTAATGCTTCATAATAAAGGGACTTGCTTTTGGCAATAGTGGTACTTAGGCAATAATACTTTCAGTTCAAAATACAGTTTTCAAGCAATTATAATTATAATAAAAGCAGTAGCATGTATCTCCCCCAAAGAGTTTATAAAATAGTTAAACGAGAAAAGTTTGGGCTATGAACTCACCGTAAGCAAAGTACAAGTAAGTGATGGATATGCCGCGAAAGTGCTACGAGCAACCTAAACATATTTATGTGTCTTAGGTTCTAAAAATAGTAATGTAAACATGCCAATATGCTTTATAAGTTATTATTTTAATCATGCCTTGGTACATAATGTTTGTAAAGTCAAATAAGTGTAAGTTTAGTTTTGACACTTAAAAATAGTTAAGAGCTCTATTTTTATAAGTTATTCGGTATTTAAGTTTATATATCCTTTTTAATAGTCCATATGTTCTAATTTGTCATGCCTCGATCAATTAGTCTATAGAAGTGTAAGAGTCTATTTCCGTGGTTCCTACCACTTTAGTTTTTATGTAAAAGTGTCAAATGGTCTCCAATAATATTACTAATTGTTAAATTTAAGTTTTTATAATTTATTTACATTGGTTATAACATTATTTTTAATGTTTATAAGTTTTATAAAATAATGGGACAATTTTTATAATAGTTTGATAAATTTTACTAACTTGATATTAAGTGCGGTTTTGTTTTAAAGTTGTTTTGCGACGTGAAAATTACGTTTCTCCTAAACCGTATGGAGTTAAAATTTGGTTTTTGTGACCCCGGAAAGGTTTTTGAGTGTAATAATCAAATTCACATGTCTTGTGGTCTTAAAAATTGCATGACTTAGGTGAAATTATCAATTTATACTCAAGTATACAAGCTGAGTTTTGCACAACCCGCAACAGTCCCGCGAAAATGGACGCATCTTGAGTTTTACAACTACGATTTAACCTATTCTTGCGGCCAAGTTTAGTTTAAAGTGTTAGCTACATTTCATACAACTGGACCAAGTCTTGAAAATGACCAGATCAGTGAGCTTTTTACGTTTGGAAATCATTACACACATTTTGACACTTTGCACAAAAACATTTATAATTTAATCATCGTAATGAGTTATGGAATGCGCCACCTTGAAAAACGACCGCAAGACATAGATCTTTAACCTCATATTTTTACCTAAGGTCCACAATTCACTTGTTTCCCCTAGTTGTTCCGTGTTTACCCCTGGTCAGAATCTACTTTTGCATATCAAGTCCTTTTATGTTTTCTAGTGATTTAGTCCATGTACCAAGCATAATTAAGTCAAATAATCATATAAAACATATAAAATACATATAATGTAAATAATCACATACTTAAAATCAAAATAGAAGTTGGTTCCTTACAAAGATTGAGATGAAAATGATGATCAAACACAAACAAAAACAAGAACACTATCAACCTATTATCACCAAATCAATACCCAAAGCTTCCAAATAAAAATTAACCCATGATCTAACTAACTTAAACACATGTAATAACCCTTTTTAAACCCTTGAAAAATCTAGAAATGACTTGCAACCTGAGCCCTTAAACATCCTAGAACGATGAGGATTGATGGATCTTGAGGTGGAAATGAACCAAGAACACAAGACTAAGACTTAAACCTTGAACCCTTATGAATCAAGAACTAGCAAAATGAAATAATGGATATGTTTTGGTGTGTTTGGTTCGTTAATAACAAAAGGGATAAGAGAAAAATGGACTTGTGTTGGGTTTAAAGGTGCTGCTGCTCATATTCATACAACTGTTCAAAGAAAAATATTCTAAGTATGGATACTACTACTGGTAGAGATGATACTACTGCTAGTATATTTATTCTACTGCTGGAGTTGCTGAAAAGATCATAGAAATACACTAAGTAGATTCTACTGCTAGACTAATGGATACTACTACTAGAGATAGTTTCTACTGCTGAAGAGATAAGATTTTAAGTCGGTGATAACTCCCTATTTATACATAACCTCGGGCATAATATTATATGTTTTATGATCATTTAGTGTGAACTTTCGATACTTAATAGCATAATGCAGGTTCACTCTCGGATGCTCTGAAGCAAGAAACATCAAAAACACTACTATTTCAACAATCGAAGTAAATAAATAAGAAGTCTATTATATTAGTCCTTCATTCCAAGCTAAGTGCGTCGGTTTTCCAGCTCTGTGCGCCGCACTTGTTTGCTCGGTCAAGGAAAGTCAATGAAGTAGTTTTTAATAAAAGTGTGCCGGTTTTGTATCCGATGTATGCTGTACTTCCTCTGCATTTATGAAACTTTGGCGCCAGGAAATTAGCTAAGTGCGTGGCACTTACAATCAAAGTACGCCGTACTTCGCCTATCAGAAGCCTATAAATAGAGCTCAATTGCAAGCATTTGAACTCTCAACTCTATAACCAATTTTCACTAAGTCAAGATAAGAAGTACAACGTGATCCTGAGCCAAAAGCAGACGTGGAACGAATTAAACAAGGGTGTTATATACTTGTTGGTGTCGAACTCTTGGTTACTTGTGACACTAGTGTAATCCATTTGATCATTCCAATCCGTATGTCTCTTGTTTACTATTTAATCATTTCTGTTATCATGAACTCATTAGCCATGAGAGAATAAACCTCTTGTGATTGCTTGGATATGTGAATATAATAAAGTGAATTATGATTATGCTTTGATCTTTATCAATTTCAAGTTTATGCTGTGAACTATTGTATCCCTAGTATTATTATGTTTGTTTATTGAAACTGATTGAATATAACCTGTTGGGATAGGTCGAAAGAACCAATTTGTTACATGCAATTCTAGAGACTTGTCTGCGTTTCTAGCCTTTGAATGGAGAAATCCGCTTAGAAGAATTGATAATAATCTAGACTTGATATAGAATACTATCTTGAGAGAAACCTCTTGGTGGTTAAACATAAATCTTGAATTGAACGTAACAAGTTATGAAATTGCTCTTTTGACGAAAATGGCTAAGTTATAAGTTGTGCACTACTCCTATTATCAAACTAAGATCTAGCATAAGCATTGTCACTGAATTATCCAAGCTATCCAAGCAATCATTCGTTTTATCATTTGAATTCTCCATGTTACCTTAATCGCTATTTGTTAATTAATGTTTTGTTTACTAATTATTGATACTTAATACGAACGAACTAAGTCCCTGTGGATACGTTCTGGTCTTACCTAAATCTTATACTACCAACGATGGTTATACTTTACCCGTGTGTTTGGTTTATTAAAATTGATGAAACTAGTATTATAAATTTAAAGCTTTCCTTACACATCAATCGGTTAGATAAATATAGAATAGATTACAAAAAGATTTATCTTGTATAGAAAGCTATTGTAAACCGACTAAGACTCCTTAATCTATAAAAGGAGGTTCTAGGGTTAGATTTTAGTGTACTAATGAGGCGAAAAGTGTTACGCTTTTAGGGGGTCATTTAAGCCCTAATCCGTATTATTTGATCAAATATTGCCTTAAATCGTTCCTTTTTGTCATTTTAGGTACTTTGGAGAAGAAATCTGGAAAAGGAAGCATTTTGGACGTTTTTGGAGCATAAAAGTGAAGAAAACGACAAAATCTCAAAATATGCTGGAAACAGTACCTGACGGCGTCACACCTTATAAAGTGACGGCGTCATGTGTTGACAAAGAGGTGGATATGAAGTTTACACGAGACGCGCCAGAAAGATTTGGGAATTAAAGCGTGACGGTGTCACCCTTTGTGACGCCTAGGCCGTCACGTGTTAGAGCAAAAGGAGACGGCCCAGAAGGTTTTAAAAGGTGACGGCGTCAAGAGTGGATCTGAGCAATCCAAGAGTTGTTTTGGCGGCGAGGTGACGGCGTCAGGGGCTACAACGTGACGCCGTGAAGATGAATTCTCTATATATATTTTTCTATTTTTCATTCAATAGAGAGAGAACTTTTGGGAGAACTTTGGGATCAACCCTAGTTCGAGTTTTACAGTATTTTTAAGGGTTTTTCACCCTTGTTTCATCCATGCTTAATTAAAGATAAGTCTTCCATTAATCATTCAATATNATCCAAGAGTTGTTTTGGCGGCGAGGTGACGGCGTCAGGGGCTACAACGTGACGCCGTGAAGATGAATTCTCTATATATATTTTTCTATTTTTCATTCAATAGAGAGAGAACTTTTGGGAGAACTTTGGGATCAACCCTAGTTCGAGTTTTACAGTATTTTTAAGGGTTTTTCACCCTTGTTTCATCCATGCTTAATTAAAGATAAGTCTTCCATTAATCATTCAATATGTCTATGTGTTGTTTGATTCTATATTATGCTTGTCTTTACATTAACATGCTAGGCTAGGTTTATTTGTGTTTGCTTAGATGTAATGAAACCTAGCTATTGATTATTGGTTGATGGTTGGTTATTGATTGTTGTGGATGAATGATTTCAATGTTAGGCTTAAGAAAACTGGCTAACTTCCTATTGGTAACTTGCTTGAACGTCTTAGGAAACATGAATCGGATGTGTACTACGATTTAATTGGTTGTGTTTAATGCACAAGAGAATATTAATGAGGTCACGATAGGATACTAAACGTGTCGTCATAGGAAGAGATAAGATCTTATAGAGTTGGGGAAGGACGTACACCCCCCCCACGAATGGTATTAAGGAATACAACCCGTCATCCACGCAATTGTAACAAACTAATCAACCAATAAAAGATAGCTAGGGAGTAGTGAAACCTAAGTAAACACGTTTTTCTCCATATTAGTTTCTCTCACATTTATTTTCTTGTTATTTTACTTTTATTGCATTTGTAGTTATTTGGGTTAGTTGACTAGCAACTAATTCCACCCACTCCTTCAAAACCGAGATTTTTCTTGCTTTCAGAAAATATAAAAATACAAAAAGAATTATCCCTCACCCTTGGACCTAACTAGAGTAGTTTTCAATCCTAACGAACACTATTCCCCAAGTAGAATGATCAATTCCCCGGTACTTGCCACTACAATATACTACATCGGTCAGGTACACTGCCTGGTGGGGATTGCAAGCGTCTCAAGATCCCTTGAAAGGTAAAACCTTTTGCGTAGACCGCAATCCACGCATCAAGTTTTTGGCTCCACTGCCGGGGAATAGTTATTGCTTAGGTTGAAATTTATTTTTATTAGGTCTACTCATTAGATTCCTATCTAGTGAGATTTTTATTTTCTTTTTATTAGCTTTCTCGTAGTCTATCTTTTCTTTGTGTCTTTGTTCGTAAAATTTTTTTCTCTTGACTCTTCCATTCACCATTATGGAGAACATGAATACACCAAATCCGACACTAGAGTTTTACATGAAGAAATATAATTATACTAATTCGGATATATCAAGATGGATTGAAATGAGGAGGACATGATCTCGCATTGATTTTAGTGAGTACCTTGAGAAAAGAGACCAAGTGCATAAAACTTTTGAAAAAATCACCTTAGGAGCTCCATCAAACCCTCAAAATACCTCATTTAGTGAAACCTATGCACCATATGAGCCTTCACCTAGGATAGTTTCTTATGAACCACCTAGGTGCATTCTTGGATTAGATTTCACTAAGACATATGATAAACATGAGGAATCCTGTAGGCAAAAAGAACATAGTAATCAAGTTATTGAGAATGATTCTTATGAATCGGACCAAGAATTTGAGATGAATAGAAAAGGATTTGAGATACCTAGGTGCATGTTGGGGATTGACTTCAGCAAAATACGTAATAAACACATAGGTGATCTTGATGTGATGGAGGATTTAGCCGAACATGAGCACATTGAGCAGAAAGACTTAGGTTTTATGATCAATGACTTTAAATCTCAAGGGACACATGATGAAACCTTTAGGCAAATTGAACATAGTAGTCAGATTATTGAGGAAGATTCTTATGAATTGGACTTAGAAGTTGAGATGCCTAGAGAAGCAATTGAGATACTCAGGAAGATGTTTAGGTTAGATCCCACTAAAACACATGATGAGGATATAGGTGATTTAGACGTAAGAAATGATGAGGCAAATAACATAAGCCCACAAAATACTCAACCATCATTTGAGGCACCCACACCGCCCGTGACTTACCCGGAAGAAGTAGACGAGACCTTAGGAATCCGAATGGAGGTAGAACCCTTGTACCAAGCACCACTAGAGGATATAGGTTTGAATACTTGTAGTGATAACCTTACTCTTAGTTCTAGGGAATTTCCTAGTGTTGACGAACCGGAACCTCAATCTTTACACAACTTTCCATCCTTAGATTTACATCTAGGAGACAAAAGAGGAACCGACCCACCCATCAAACCATATAGTACGGGTAGTTTTACGATGAAGGTAGTAGACTCTAAACCATGTGGAATGGAAGCCAATATAGGAGTGAACCATGACCTTACATACTTACATCACCCATTCACGATTGATCACAAGAAACATTATGGGTTTAAACCGGGTTTATTAGGTCAAGATGGATTCACAACTAGGAGTCTCTCGAAATTGATAGAAGATGATCCCTTTCTAGGAGAAAATTTTAATTCACCCATTGACCCAATTGAACTAGGTAAGGTTATGATGAAAGGAGTACAACCCTTTGAGCATAGAATTCATCCCACACTCTTTTCTCACGTGGCATACTCCTACCAAGTTGGTGTGTATCGCTACTATCACCCGCACTTAATCCTAAGTGTAGGGAAAACCTCCCTTATTTCCGCTAAATAAGGGTAGAGTCAGGCTCGTGATTCGAACAAAAGCAAGCGCTTCTTGGGAGGCAACCCAAGCTTTGTTTGTTTATTTGTTTGTTTATTTGATTTTATTTGCTTCCGTATGTATGTTTTGTTTATATTGTTTATGGTTCATGTTTCAAATTAATTTGTGAAAATGCTTTATTTTGTTTTTAACTTCGTCTTAGCTACATATAAAGGTATTTTGCAAAAGATAAGTGTAAGGAAAATCAAAATTTGTTTATAAGAACAAAATTGAGCATGAATCGTAATAATATTAAATTAGCATGCATATTAGTATTTTTTCGAGTCAAATTCTTGTATCGAGTCATAATGAATATTTTGCAGGAATTCCAGGAATTAAGGCATAGGTTTCTCTAGAAATTTTCTGAAAAGAAAATAAAAAATTTCTGTCAGGTCACTCTGACAGCGTCAGGCATTACAACCTGACGACGTCATGTGTAAAATTCTGGAAAAAATTTTGCAAGTTTTGTTTTTCTGCCGGAATTGTAAAGTTTCATTAAACCCGTATTTTATAAACTCCAGGAACCTGCAAATATTTATTCCACAAGCATTATATCTTTACTCGTTTTCTAGGATTTTATTATATATAGAGTTTGCCGCCGATTTTACGCGAGGTTTGCCATGATTGTTTTCTCAGTTTTAACAGGTTATATTGGACAAGAAGATTATTTATATTCTGGAAGGGAAGCTTTTTACGTTCATTTTCTTGGAGGAGGATCTAACCATGTTACTACATTATCCACACCGAACGAATCAGGGGAGTATTTGTTTCATACTTNATATTTGTTAGGGCGATTTTAGCGCCAAATTTAAAATTTTTACAACATATTGGAGTGAAACTTTAGTCTTAATGAGCGTCTCATGGATAGGAGTTATATGACTAGCAAAAAAACCGTACCACTCAAAAAATTTTCCCCCAAATATGTGAGGTTCGCCCCTAGATTTGTTAGGAAAAACATTTATTATTAGTGCTTATGAGTGTACCGGTAGTACTTAGATTCTAGAACTTGCGTTAGTGATTCATCCCGAGACCGCCAGTGAGACTACATTCGTGTAGTTAGGATTTACTACATGATAAGAGGCATTAGGATAACCCTTGTTTTACACCTGTATTATAATTACGTTGACTTCATTGGTCAAGTAATTTTCCCACACCTTAGCATTGTACTCACTTTTAGTACACGATACCCCTAGTACACCCCTCAGAGCCTATCTTTTTCGTTTCTAACTTTAAGCATTTTACTTAAAGGAAGAATTTGTTTACAATCCCCCCCAAATGTACACCCAAATCGCCTTAGCCTACCTTGTATGCACTCATCTTTAGTGCATTATTGTGACAACATTTGTTTAAACCCTTAGTTAATTATCTAATTGATTACATGGTTGCTAAGTTGAGTCATATCTTGTAGATATTGTTTTGGGACGATTGGGACTCATGGGTAAAGTACTAGTGTTATGGAGTAATGGGGAAGAACATCAATTATTACCCCCATGTATGTGTAAATGTTTTAAAGTACTACAAGTGTTTTGATTATCTTGATTCGAGTCATTAGAATAGTTATTTGTAAAGTATGTAAAAGCTCAAGTGTAAGGGGAGAACCGAGCCCCCTTGATGTATTATTTAGGATGGTAGGGCAAGAGTGTATGAAAAAAAAGTAGAAAAAGAAAAGAGAAAAACATACGGACTACCATCCCGTTTCCTTTTATATTTATTTTAAGTTTTTGTTATTTTTGTTTTATTAGCTTAAGTCGAGTCGAGTCTTGGCTTAGCAATGCAACATTGTACATGTAATTGACTAAGATGATTAAATCGCCACCAGTAAAGATTGCCTTTATCCAACAAAACCGTGTTTATCATATCCCTACACCTAACGTTACAACCCTTTGAAAGACCTCTTTGATAGTTTATCCTAGGTGCTTACGCCAAAGTGGTGGAGGTTTTTGATCCTTTCCCAAGCCTATGGTAATCTATGTGCTATGACAGGTAGTGAGAGATATTTTCCATTTTCATTTGTGATATATACTTTTATAACACCCGAGAGATGTGAGTATCTAAACACTATTTGTGAGGTGCTAGTGTATAATTTCCATGCTTATTTTGATTGAAGTGGAACGATCATTTGTTGTAATTACTTTTATATTAGTGTTAAATGACCCCTAGCTTGTATTTTGATTAAAATAAAAGCGCATTTGCTTGAGGACAAGCAAATCTCAAGTGTAAGCGTATTTAATGAGGCGAAAAGTGTTACGCTTTTAGGGGGTCATTTAAGCCCTAATCCATAATTATTTGATCAAATATTGCCTTAAATCGTTCCTTTTCTCATTTTAGGTACTTTGGAGAAGAAATCTGGAAAAGGAAGCATTTTGGACGTTTTTGGAGTATAAAAGTGAAGAAAACGACAATGTCTCAAAATATGCTGGAAACAGTACCTGACGGTGTCACACCTTATAAGGTGACGGCGTCATGTGTTGACAAAGAGGTGGATATGAAGTTTACACGAGATGCGCCAGAAAGATTTTGGGAATTAAAGCGTGACGGCGTCACCCTTTGTGACGCCTAGGCCGTCACGTGTTGGAGCAAAAGGAGACGGCCCAGAAGGTTTTAAAAGGTGACGGCATCAAGAGTGGATCTGAGCAATCCGAGAGTTGTTTTGGCGGTGAGGTGACGGCGTCAGGGGCTACAACGTGACGCCGTCAAGATGAATTCTCTATATATTTTTTTTATTATTTTTCATTCAATAGAGAGAGAACTTTTGGGAGAACTTTTGGATAAACCCTAGGTCGAGTTTTACAGTATTTTTAAGGGTTTTTCACCCTTGTTTCATCCATGCTTAATTAAAGATAAGTCTACCATTAATCATTCAATATGTTTATGTGTTGTTTGATTCTATCTTATGCTTGTCTTTACATTAACATGTTAGGCTAGGTTTATTTGCGTTTGCTTAGATGTAATGAAACCTAGCTATTGATTATTGGTTGATGGTTGGTTATTGATTGTTGTGGATGAATGATTTCAATGTTAGGCTTAAGAAAACTGGCTAACTTCCTATTGGTAACTTGCTTGAACGTCTTAGGAAACATGAATCGGATGTGTACTATGATTTAATTGGTTGTGTTTATGCATAAGAGAATATTAATGAGGCCATGATAAGATACTAAACGTGTCATCATAGGAAGAGATAGGATCTTATAGAGTTGGGGAAGGACGTACATGTTGGGAATTATGCTAAGTAAGAATTCTACTGATGGATTCTGCTGATGGATTCTGCTGAAGAGCTGGAATCTACTGAAGATAACTTTCTGCTGAAGAATAGTTTCTGCTTAGTGTGTTTCTGCGGATATAGATAAACCGCGTATTTTGTATTTTAGTTAGTATATGCATGAGTTTTATTAGGAGAAGATAATGCATATCTTTTATAGTTTATAGATTATACGTTTCTTGTGAAACGGTTTAGGGTTAGAGTTCCTTGTCTATAAAAGGAACATCTTATTATATTTTATGTAGGAGTTTGAAAAACAAGTTTTAGCTTATATAAAAGATCCATAGAGGATCAAAGAGTTCTTAGTATTCTGTTTTATTACTTGTGTTTGTTTCCGCTTTAGAATACAAGTATTGGAGACTTTCTATTACTGTGTTTGTGATTACATAAACATTGCTAACGATCAACGAGTGCTCAAAGATCTATCAAGGTCTTAGGTTCAACAAGTGGTATCAGAGCCTCGGGAGAGTCTCTGTAATACTAAGAACATCACCTTCTTACACACACATAACCAAAACAACCAACCATCATGCCTGGATCTGACAATGAGACAGATGTTACACTCAATCAAAACACCACGTCCTTACATCAACTCAATCTCAAAAACAGTAATGCAAAATTCCCTTACCTCAAGAAAGAAGAATATGAACTTTGGGCCATGAAGATGCAGAACTGGATCACCAACATTGACTACAATCTTTGGAAGGTGATCCTTAAAGGTAATAGCCCAAAGAGGACTGGAACAGATCAAGAAGGAAGGATGTTCCATCTTGATCCTACAACTGCTGAAGAAATTCTAGCTGTGCAGAGGGAAAGTAAAGTTAGAACTATTCTCCTTCAGGCTATTCCAGAGGATCACTTGGGTGACTTTCACTTCATGACTGATGCAAAGGATATCTGGATGGCCATAAAAGTTAGGTTTGGTGGGAATGAGGAGTCTAGAAGGATGAGGAAATCCATGCTCAAGCAGCAGTTTCAAGAGTTTCAGATCACAGAGGAAGAAGGTATCCACAAAAGATATGACAAGTTCTGCAAGATCCTGAGTCAACTGAATCAACTGAAAGCCAGGCCAGACAATGAAGATTTCAATGCAAAGTTCCTGAGATCCTTACCTCCATCTTGGTTACAAGTAAGCATTGCACTCAAAGCTAAGGGTGGACTGGACATGATGTCTTTTGATGATCTATACAACAAGCTTAAGACTCTTGAGCCAGATGTCAGAAGTCTAATTCGTTCATCCACTCCCACTTACTCAGCTTTTGTAAGCTCAACCTCAAATATGATGCCTCATATCTCAAACCCAATTTCCTCAGCATCATCTTCATACACCACCACCAAATCAAATACTCAATCACAGTCCAGCAGTGTATTGGAAGATGTACTTCACTCATTTGTTGCTGACTATGAAAGCTAGCAACAACTATCTTATGAGGATTTTGAACAGGTAGATCCACTGGATATGGAAGAGATGAACTTGAAGTGGCATGTGGCAATGCTTTCATTAAACATCAAGAGGTTTGAGAACAAGTCTGGAAGAAAATTTGGATTCAATGGAAGAGATCCAGCTAGGTTTGACAGAAGGAAGATCAAATGCTACACTTGTGGACAGTTGGGTCACTTCTCAAGAGAATGCAAGGATAGGAAGACTACTGATGAAGTTAGGTACTCTACCTATCAGCAGAATCAAGGAGATGTTGGAACTTCCAAAGCTGGACCCTCCAAAGCTTTGGTGACTGTGGATGATCATGTTGACTGGAAGACTCATGAACGAAGTGATGGTGAGGCTGATCAGAGTGGATTACTGGCAAGCTGTGATACATAGGATCATCATGATCAAGTTACCCTTATGGGCATCTCTCAGGTACAAAATTGTGTGTTTGGTTGTAGTGTCAAATACAATGAGCTTAAAGAATCTTATGATAAATTGAAACCACAATATAATGAGTGTTATAAAGAACTTGAGGCATACAAAAATGGTTTAAGGACTTTAGAAAAACAAAAAATTTGGTTTCAAAAGAATCAGGCTACTTATGAAGAGAAAATAAGTGTGTTAAAAAGAGATTTAAAATGTGCACAAGATGAGTTGATATACACTAAGAAAGTAAATGCTAAATTAGAATTTGACAACCAAGTACTTAAAGAGGAGCTAGATAAGGAAATAGCTACACACAAAAAATGGTTGATATCAGGTGATAATCTAGCTAGCTATTTATATAGTTGTCAAGCTGTAAATTCTGGAATAGGTCTAGGTTTCAAAAAGTATGTTGGATTAGAAGCTAGGAATGACCTTGGTAGGACCACACCAGCAGGTTTAGCTAATTATGTTAAAGAAGGAACATTACATGCTGTGCCTGGATGTAAAACCCCAAAATCTAAAACTTATGTAATGACTATTTTACCCCTCTAATTTTGAATTTATAAAATATGTATAATATTCCAAGCTCATTAAATTGCTTTTAACCTAACTTATAAAATAATTATCATACCTTAATCCACATTGTCATCAAAGTAATAATACTTGAACATTAACTAAGGTGTAGAACCTTAATACTTGAAAGCTACAAAGCACTAAATCTATAACTTATGATATGAATAAACCAACACAACATATGTTTTAGTCACTAATATCACACGTTTGATTGTCACCAAAAGGGCCGAACTTAATTATTTTAGAACATAATATTACACGTTTATAATATCTCATAAAGGTC
>LBNU01039549.1:88143-118208 GCA_014162995.1 Artemisia annua
AATGTCTTTGATTATGTATGAGTTCATTTCATTGATGTATATGTTAGTTTGTATCCTAATTCCTTGATGTGGACCTCATTTTTAAGGCAACGATTCTTAAGAGAAGATCAAAAACTACTTAGCGTCTTAATTTAGTATCTTTATCGGACTAATAATTATGAAAATGAGATGTTTATAAAGAAATTCATTTCTCTCACAAAAATAAAATAAGTAGATACAAAAAAAGGAAAATGGGAGCGAGAAGTTATTACACAAGTAACTACCATGAGTAGCGTTAGCATCTAACTTGTAAGTAGGTTGTGATCTCGTTTTTAAGCTTAGTTTGGGGACTTGTGAAAAATCAAGGATGACGAACTTTATCAGTATGGTCACGTCTCTATGAGATGTGTTTCTACTTTTTGACCCTAAACGTTATTGCTTAATAATGAAAGTCAACATACCGTCGCAAGTATAAAGAATGGAAAAATATAAAAAATACAAAAATAGTAGTGTAAAGTTAGTACGTTAGATAAAATGGGTAAACGGGGCGTTTTAGGGAATAAATGATTTTGAAATCTCTTTTGAACGTTCTTGCTACTTTTCAAAGTTAGTAAAAAGAGTTTCTTAATTATTTATCTCAAGAGCGCGACGTGATTACATTGCGTGAGGACACGGCAATACCTTAGTCTGGGGGATTTTGGTATGTGTTTATACACATACCTTTTATTGACCAAAACCCGACCAAATTGACCAAAAACTAACCCATAAATGCCAAATACTTGTGTTTTTGTGTTTTTGAATGTGCAGGCATGGATTTATAAGAAAAGGACGAAAAATCACAAGAAAATGACAAAACGAGCACGGGAATTGGAAAAGTGTCTAAAGCCGGAGTCGGGAAAGCTGGTGGTCAAAGTCAAAGCTCACAAAGTCCATGATAGTCCTCAAAGTTTCAGAATTGACAAGATTGGTCCTTGGTTAAGAGTTTAAAGAAATTACATATTTGGTCCTCCCAGTTTCAAGAGTTGTCACTTTTGGTCCTTATGAAGAAACTTTGGAGATTTAACATCAAAGGTCCCTCATCAATCAAAGAATGTCAAAGAGCCCTTGGAATAATATTATTGAAGATTGGCAGCTTGGGTCCCTATAATTCAGAAAGTACACATTTGGTCCCTTGAATTATTTTGCTACTACAACCGGATCCCAATTTTACCATTAACCCAAAAATAACAAACCAATAAACCTTCAATAAACATAAGCCCATTAAACCCTTATAAACCCACTGGCCCAACAAATCACCAAAGCCCACCATCCCTTTTATAAACTCTATAACCCATATCCCCACCCAACCCACCATCCAGTTAAAATAAAAAGATAAAAAAATAAATACGCGCCTCTTTTACCTGTGCATCTTCTTCACCCTGGTTTACCCTGCCACATCATTTTCACAAGATTCTAGTACGAGGTTGAATGCTTCCAGAAGCTCTAACACGTTGTCATATGGATGTCGACATTTATTCCCCTACGTGGCAAAACAGAGGTCAATGATTGGACAATTGGACGTGGCTTGATGATAAGAATGAAATCAAACGGCTAAAACTTGGTGGGATGTCAACATTGAGATAAGAACAAGGATTGTATGGCCAAGAATTGAGTTCTAGCAGCTTCTGAAACCCTAGCACCCTTCACCCCTCATCTGCTATAAATAGGACCCTGTTCCTCTCATTTTAGTGTGTAGACTTAGAGTAACGTTATGCTGTTTAAATGTTTTCCTAGTCAATAAACTTGTAATCTCAGTTTCTTTTATGTAATGTTTCAGTGATAATAATAGAAGTTTAGTTTAAATAACCTAAATTCTGTTTTTACTTCATATGCATGTTAGTTAAATTTCAATAAAAGTTTCAAGCTTTCTGCTTTTTTTCAGTAAGATAAATCTCTATAAATTTGTTAAAAATGATTTAGTAAGTTTTTTCTAGTTTCACTTTATTAAAAATACAAAAAAATCAGAAAAACAAAGAAAAATACAAAAAGATGTTGTTCTTTAAACTCCAAGCTTGCAACCAAGCTTATTTTTATTAGATATAAGCTTATATTAGCTGTTATAGCTATTGTTAGCTTTCTAGTAGATTAAAATAGAAAAAACTCAAAAATCTCACAAAAAGTCAAACGTTGGTCAACTGTTCATGTTCATGGTGAATTTGGGTATGAATTGATAGTCTAATCAGTGAACTGGAAGTGATTAGCCTGTCCAAAGACAGGCTAGCATAGTGAACCCCCTCTGTTTGAGCTGAGGGGGATGCTTTTGTAAGTCCTCATTTCGATTTTCCTTTCTTAGTATTTAACTGCTTGTTTAGTATAGATCTCAATGGTGTTTGCTTGTTTGATGATTAGTTGTTGTTTAGGTTCATGATTTAGTGGCCTATTTGATTGCTTGCAGAAGTTTTTTTTACTTGTTTAGAAACCTACATAGTAAACTGCCTAGATTTAGCTTTATATTCATTTACATGTTCTTGATGTTCTCTGTTGTGTTTTAGTAGTTATCTAGCTTCTATATAGTCTAGGTAATCTGTTTTGATACTTAAATCAGTAAGGTTAGAGTTTAATATCAAAATTGTAGTGTAACTCAGCATATATAGGGGTGTTTGGATCTGCTTGCTATTTGGTGTCCTTGTCGTTTATTTTCCTTGTTCTTAGTTTCATTAGTCTGCAGTAGGTTAAGGCAGGGTATACTAGTCATAAAATGAGTAGTTTTAACTGTGAAAAGTCAAAATTCTATTCCAAGCTCATTATAGTTTGCATACATGATTATATGAATCTGCCATTGTGAGATTTGTTGGATTTTATGTTTATGAATGTGTTCTCAGTGCTTAAACATAACCAATATACACCTAGTTATAGATCTAAGCTGTTAAAATTGGCTAAAGTCAAAACTGGGTTGTAATTTAAAAAGTCAACTGTTGTTTCTGAACCAGTTTTTCTCAGCTGAACTTGGCTCTAATTAGAGTACAATTGGTTTGAATAATTTAGGGCTTTTGCTGTTTTTGTGTTCTCTGCTTGGTAGTGTAACTTTTGCCCCCTTAACTTTTGCAATATCAGCTTATTAAGTGCTTAATAATTAGCTAGTAAGTAGGCCAATTAGCTTGTGTTTCTATCATATTGTGCAATCTGTTCTTGTGCTAATTTGGCTGAGCTTGTTGCTTTTCTGAGTGAATTAAGTTGTTTTGTGATCATATAAGTTGTTCTTACTGTTTCTGAGCTTCTTGTGCATTAAAGTGCTTTTTAGCTTATAAATAAGTGCTTATTAGAACTGCTTTTTGGCTCATTCTGCTTATTAAGACTTAGATTTCTGAAACTTTTAATTTTCCTAGGATTAGAACAATAATTTAGATTTATCTGCGAAAATCAGATTTAATTAAAGTCATTTGCTATTTATTTCAATTAAAACTAGTTTTAAATCAACTTAATTAGTTTTTAATTAATATTAATTAAAGAAAAATCCAAAAAAATAATTTTATTTTTAAAATTAGTTTTTAGTCAAATCAGAACTTAAAAAAAACTATTTCTCATTTTTCTAATTATTTGCAAGTTAATACATTTTAATAGATTAATTAGAATTTAAATTATCTTAAATCCTTTTTAATTAATAATAAATCACAAAAAGACAAAAAGAAATTTTATTTTAATTTCAATAATAGTATTCAATTAATTTAGGTTTTATAAAATTAAATTTTCACTTTTTAAGTTATTTTTCATATTTATTTACTATTTAATCTTAACCAAAAATACAAAAAGAGTTTTTAATTAATTTAAATTAAAGAAAGAAAACAAAAATTTATAATTTTAATTTTCCAAAAAGTTTTTAATTTCATTTAGGATTTTATAAAATTTAGTTTTCCCCCGTAGCTCTTTTAATTTTATTAGTTGCTTTAAATCTCGGGATTAGCCCGGGATTTGCGTTAATTACGTTTAATTTTACGTTTTTAATTAGTGTGCTTTAATTACGTGTGTTATTTACGTATTTCCTTAATTGTAGTTTCAAAATCAACATAATCCCTTTTATTTCACTTTTCTTTACACAAATTCACAAATCGTCAACTACGGTTCCATTCACCTTCACACGGATCACGACCCGGGTATTTCTTATTTGTTGAGAAATTACTTGGATAATATACTATACTATAAAAACGACTCTGATCACTCAACGCAACTTGGAACAACAACCCTCATCCACCAACTCATCACCATCAAATCATTTATTCCATCTTGAGAATCATGTCAACAATTGCATTTGTTGTACATTTCTCCAAGAACAACATCTTGTTCTCAATGAACGTCTCACATGGATTGAGCATCTACTTACCAAAACATCGCCAATATCTCCACCACCAAATCCCTCCACTCCATATCCATCACCTTCCAACCTTTAAATGAATCCTCCATGCCCCTCAATAAAATCATCAACAACCTTTTGTTACCCATGCAAGACCTCTCATGATGGCAACTCAAATACTTTCTTAGTGTAGTTTCCTAAGATAAGCATACATGTATGCTCATGTACTAAGATTATGTGTTTAGCATAATCCTTTTGTAATAAATTTATTAATGAATGCTTTTGTTATTGCCATGATTTATAATCTATTGTCTTGCCTTATATGCTTTGCTTTACATGTATGCATTCTATATATATGTTGTGCTATCTAAATATTTTTGCAAGCATTCCATATCTCGATTTTTCCTTATGACCTCAAAACGAGGGGGAGTATACATCAAGGGGGAGCTCCAAGTAAATCGGGATAAACCTTTTTGATGCTAACAAAAAGGGGGAGAATTGATATAAACTCATAACAATACTTGTATATATACTAATTTTCGCTTAATGAGTTTAGATTTTGTAATCATCAAAAAGGGGGAGATTGTTGACATAAATAATGAATAAAAACGTTATTTATTGTTTTCGATATCTCTATGTTTTGATGATCACAAAATGTAAAATCATTAAACGTAAGATTACTACGTAAACAAGTATTAAGCTAGTTTATATCATTATATCCAACTTAATCACTTAAGGGGGCCGGCCACAATTAAGGGGAATGGCACGCTCCTGTGTCAGATTTTGTCAGAATTTTTCTCCTATAAATACCACCTTAAATCTGGAATTTTTCCTCACCTCTTGCACGAAAATTTTCAGATCTAAATCTCTCTAAACATCTTCCAAAACCCTTTGATCATTAGATCACTAATCCTTGTTTCAAGTGATTCAATCCCTCATCATCCACCATCATCCAAAGTGCAAGAGAAGAATACTCCTTCAACCTCAAGTTTAAGAAGTATTGTATATTGATTGTGTATATTGTGTATAGCTCTTGTGTAGTTGAGTTGTGAACATTATAAGTAGTTCTAGGAGTGTTAGTTGTGAACAGAAGTAGGGTAGTGGTGAAGATTAAGTAGTGAAGTAGTGAAGTAGTGAACAAGTTGTGTTGTGAAGAAGTAGTGACGAAGTTGTGGTGTGCTCAAGTTGTGAAGAAGTTGTGGTGTGTTGTGAGATTGGTTCTAGCTAGAATTAGGACCCGACATTTAGCTTTGTGTCGTTAAGACGGTGTAAGCAAAAGTTGTGTAAGGTTTTCTCCGCCATAAGGGAGCTTGTTGACATAGTGAAGAAAACTCCCGAGTTAGGTGCTCGGGGAGTGGAGCAGGACGAAGAGGAGATTCGTAGCCGAACCACTATAAATCCTTTGTCTCACGGTGCCATTTTTCCAACTCTATCTCTTTACTTATTTACTTACTTTCATATTTGTCATATCATATACTTGTTGATATCGTTGTTTATAATTGTGCAAGTCTCTTGGTGATATTTAAAATTCGAATTGGTGTTTTCATAAACAAAGTTTTTATAAATCAAAAAGACGTAAAACTATTCAACCCCCCCTTCTAGTTTTCCACAAACACATTACTCATTTATGGTCTCGAAATGATGTAAAAGCCAAGTTCTAAAGTCTACGCTACTACCGGCACACTCAATATTTGGTGGATTTGGGGTAAAATAGATGAAAATGAATAGGCTAAACCTCAGCATGTTATCAAGGGTTATTGTGTGCTCGGGGTTAGTTTATTCTAGCTTTGTAAAATTTTATGTCAAAATTTTAAAAATGGCATAATTTATAATTTGCACTTACGTTTTGTAAAGCTAGGAAAATGAGGACAAGTATTAATTTAAGTGATAATTTCGTATTCTATTTCCTATCCCCCCACTTAGTTTGTGCAAAGTCCTTTTTGAACAAAACAAAAAAAATAGAAAAATAGAATAGAAATGAAAAAGAAAAACTCCCCTCACACGCTCGCGCTCTCGGAAGTTTCCTCACATCAAATGTTTTCAACGGGTACTAGCTACGGCGTAGGTCTGTCGGCCTGCTACGCCGTAGCTCCCAATTTTGGACAGAATGTCCTCTAGCACCTCCAAAGTTGCTACGGCATAGGTCAAAGACCTGCTACGCCATAGCAACAGTCTGTAACAATTTGCAGAACTGGAAAACCTGCATAAAACAATACCTAATACAGCGGTGAAAGTGTTAGTAGCAAGTTTTGTCCTAATTGTTAATTATTACAGACCCAAATAGTAAATTATTCTAGTGGAATAATTGTTCAACAAATGGAGATTTCACTCCTGATTCTGGTCATGATCCATGGGGGTGAAGAACTGAGCTGCGGCGGCATAAGGGTCGGGAGGAGCTGAAGATGAACTTCTAGGATGCATGAAGCTAACCCCTTGCTGGACCGCCATTCCTGGCATGCTGGGCTGGTAGACATACTCGGGCCCATTCCAGCGTGGGTGACTCAAATGCACGTGCTGGAGCATCTCGCTTGTACGATCGACACTCCTCTGATAGTAGTCATTCTGCTGTACCTGCATAGATCTAAAATCAGTACACAAACCGTCAAACATGGTGTTCATTGCTGACATAGCAGCCGTCATATCATTCATGTTGTTGCCGAATCCATCCATGCTCTGCTCCATTTGTCCCATCCGCCCATCCATGACGTTCATCCTCTCCATCATAGTCATGGTCGGACGGACTCTCACCCTAGTACTGCTCCCACTGGCTTGGGATGGTCCTGCCCCAGCTGCATCTACCTCAGGCTCCAAGACTGGCTCATTCATAACATTGTAAGTGACCACCCATACTCAACCATCTTGGGTATCCCAATCAAAGTCATGTCTGCCCCAATGGTAACACGAGCCAAAGCAGCAGGGGGTCATCAAATCAAAACTTCTAGCAAGACTTGAAATGTAATGAGCTCCTTAGATCAAACTTCCTCCCTGAGCTCCCTTCGCCTTTTCAGACATGAATTTTGCCAAGTACCAAGGAATGTTAACATGATCACCACCGTCCATGCTGTACATCAAGAAAATATCCTCCATAGTCATCTTTTCCCTTGCAGAATGTCGAGCACGAACAGACGCAGCCAAAAGTCTATGCACCAACCTCCGGATGGGACATCAAATAGATCGATAAGAAGGTGGGGCCCTTGATTCATAGTTCCCTGCATTTGAAATCTGTTAAAAGTAAACACTTGGGTTGTAGTCGTGAGGCTTCTCTTTCAGGCACCTGTTGTAGTATTCTTGAAAGATGTCTGATTCCACTTGTCTCCTAGTATACAATCCCATAGCCAAAATAAATTCCATCATATTCATGCTTCGTTGAACACCTCCCAGTTGGAAGAACAAACAGTTCTCGGTCAGACTAGCAACATGTTCCACGAAATCAACAGTAGCAAGAAACTCCCACACATACTCGTGGATTACTGGCTCGTAAACAGTAAACACCTTCAGCCAAGCCTTGCACACAAATTTTTCTTCACCATGTCTAAACACAATATTACACCGCTTCCTCAATTTCTTAAGAGCATCACCCCCTCAACTGCTTCAAACCCGCCCAAGTTAAGGGCCTCGGGGTTGTCAATAGTCTTGGCCTTAAGTTCCTTGAGGTCCTTTTTGCATGCCTTCCTAATTTCTTGGAGAGTAGTTCAAAAACTTAAGCCACTGGGTTGGGTTGTTGTTGTTCTTGCAAAAATATGAAAGGAAGAAACACAATATTAATAAATTACGGGCTCTACGGCGTAGCGCTATAACTAGCTACGCCGTAACCAGTTCAAATAATTACTACGGCGTAGTTCCATAGCTAGCTACGCCGTAATAGCGAAAATGGTTAAACTGTTAAAAACATAAGGCTACGGCGTAATTCTACAATTAGCCATGCCGTAGTGGTCAAATTTTAAAAACATGGATTCTGTGTAAAAATATATGTTACGGCGTAGCGCCATTACTAGCTACACCGTAAATGTTGATTACCAAGTAAACGTTCTGAACAACAATCAATGCTACGGCGTAGCGCTATAACTAGCTACGCCGTAGCCTCATTTCTGCTGTCACAATCAGATATGATATATGGGGGTTCGATCAATTTGCTACGCCGTAATCATAAAAATTCCCACCAAAGTTTAAAATAAAGGTTTCCCACTAAAATATCAAAAGGGGCTAGTTCAATTACGTCGATTAGTGGTAATTAAAACTTATCCCTAATTTGATTCTTTTAAAAATTGAATTGAGAAAACCTTAAATCCAACTCATTCATTTGTTCAAACCATAGATTTATAGATTAGATCGGCACTTAAATCGTGTTAAATCATAATCCCCTTATCTAGCATTGTAAAAACCCCAAAAATTGCAATTAATAATAAGAAAGGTCAAGGAAGGAGAATGGAGTGTTTACCTGCCATTGATGATGCAAAGGAGAGTGGATGAAAAAAAATTTCAGAAAATTTTTTGCGAAGGATGTGTGTGTGTACAAAGTTTATGGTGAATGCAAGAGTGTACATAAGCACGTTTTTATATCATCTGGTTGCTACGCCGTAGCTCATACCTAGAGCTACGCCGTAGCTAGCGTAAAATTTTAATGAAATTATAATTATAAAATATTTTTACGGCGTAGTTCGATAAATTGCTACGCCGTAGTTTGTTTAAAATTGCAGTGTTAATTTAGATATTGCTACGGCATAGTTCAGCTAGCTGCTACGCCGTAGTTTGGTTAAAATTAAAATGACAATTTGTAAATTTGTGTACCTTGATTTCATAACGAGGTCAAAACTCGTATGTAGATCGTCAATGCTTGTTTTGATCTTTTAATGTAGAAATTGAAACATACCTTAACTTGCCTAAATAAACTGCTCCCCGGCAGCGGCGCCAAAAACTTGATGCGTTATTTTCATCCTGTTTTACATTTATAAATTTCGAATTATAAGGATTAACACATACTAACGGGCAGTGTACCCGGTCATGTGTAGTATGCCTGTAGATAAATCCGAGAGTCGTCCCAAGAGCTGTTGTTCTGGCAAACTAAGGTAATTACTTAAAAAGGGTATTAGTGAATAGAGTAAATAGAAGCAAAGACATAAAATAATTAAACAAAAGAGAAAATAAAGATACTAAAGATAAAGATAGGTTATTAAGATATTAAGGTAGAGCCTAATTCATATATTAGTGTTCTATGTAGTGGGTGCAAGTCGACAAGAGTCAGTTGGTCATATCATCAGCCATATCTTGCATCTTATCCTATTCTCGTCTATTGTAAAGCCAAGAGTTCATTGGCTAAGATACAAGAGTCATTAAGTTCCATGTTTAATAGACTTGTTCTAGTGGAACCCGGCATGGTCAGATCTTAGGTTCTCTTTAACTTCTTAAATACATTCGGTTGGTAGGTGGTCCTAGGGTTAATTCGCACATGTATGGTAAGGGAAGACGATTACGGTTGGCACTTAACCCTTACCAAGTCAGATCCTTAGCGGCTTCCTTCCTAGGGTTAATTCCACAAGCCTCTAAGGAACAACCAACGCTAAACATATTACCGAAACGAAAGAATAACGAAAAAGCTAAGATAACGTCTACAAAGATAAATATGAATAAATAACTAAAACCAAATCTTAATAAAAATAATTCATAAAAGTAAGAAAAAAAATAGAATTCGAACATGTGTTAGACTAGGTGGTTCCTAGTCTAATTGCACACTGTCTCTCTAGCCTTTGTGGTCTTCATTCTTCTTCTGGGTCGTTCTCCCCAAACCCTAGTGCAGGTTTGGGGGAGAGGAGGTTGACAAATTGTGGACGAAATCCTCTTGGTATATATAGGACTCGTCTTAGCTACGGCGTAGTCGTATGGTAGGACTAAGCCGTAATCCTTGTATTAATCACTACGCCGTAACTCCATCACTTGTTACGGGCGTAATCTTCATAAAGTCTTACTTACGCCATAGTCCAATTACTAACTACGTGCGTAACCTTCATAGAATCCTTCTTACGCCGTAGTCCTATTACTGACTACGGGCGTAAGGCTCTTATCTTCAATATTACGCCGTAGTCCAATGATTAACTACAGCGTATTCTTCGGTAATCTCTGTTACGCCATAGCTCAGTGGCTTGCTACGGCGTAGTCTTCATTAAATGGGGTAAATCTTCTAACGGTGTAGTATCATCACTTAACTGGACCACCGTATTTGTGTCTTCAATTTAAGCTTAATTCCCACTTTTTAGCCAATAAATTGTCAATAACGTACTTTTGCTCATCTTTAACTTGAAACCAAAGTAGGAAGAAATAAGAGTATATATTCTTCATATAAGTAGAAAAGATGGGCATTTTAACGGGGAAATTAACACTTAGATTGGGGGTAAATTTGATGTTATCACAAAGCTTATATCAAAATGTAATTCTTGAAAAATTTGGAAGAATTTGTCCATTTGATGACTAACTTTTTCACAGAGCTTTTGATCATTTAAACGTGAAGGATAAGGAATTGAAGGCTTAGGGTTGGGTTTTTCAACGGGAGCTACTGGAGGTTCAAAAACAACTCCAGGTTTGGTTTTGGGTTTCGGGACAACTTGAGGGTGGACGTCGTCGGTACCTCCGTTATGAGTAGGAAGTACCGTGTCCGTAGTGACCTCAGGTTCACGTTCCGCTACCTTGGGAGGAAGAGAAGAAGAGGTAGAAGGAGTAGTGGGTCCATTATATGAAATTCCACTTCGGGTGGTGATCGCCTTAACATCGCCCCTCGGGTTAGTGACCGTGTTGCTAGGAAGTGTACCTGAGCCCAAGGGTCGATCATTTAAAGACTTCTTAAGTTTAGAGATTTGACTGACCAATAACCGATTTGTTTCCTCTTGTGATTTCATGAATTGTTTCAACAACTCATCGGAGGAAGATTGGGTCTGAACAACGTTTTGATTTTGGTTAGGAAAATTTTGAGCACGGTTGTTTTGAAAATTTCCTTGATGTTGGTTGTTATTACCCTAAAAATTGTTTCCCTGATGAAAATTACCCTGATTATGAAAATTACCCTGATTACCATGACCTTGATTTCTTTGAAAATTTCCTTGGTTTTGAATGCCCTGGTTTTGACCAGAATTGAAATTCCCTTGGTTGATTTGATTTTAGTTCTGATTTTGATGAAAATTTTGGTTCCGGTTTTGAGCATTTTGGTTTTGAGACTAATTAAAACCGAGAGGTCCAAGATAATTGTTGGAACGATAGCTTAAGAGATTACGGTCCCCCTATGGTTGGTAAGAGTTACCCCCCGCATTGTAGGAACCTTGAGCAGCATATACGTTCATATGAGTGAAGCTACTGGTGGCTGGGCACTCAGTATATGGATGTGGACCACCACATGTTTCACAACTATGACTGACAGTTCTAACTTGATGATTGATATTTTGATTTGATTGATGTATTCTCAACACAGCAGTGGATAAATCATCCATCTTTTTAGTTAGAGCAGCTATTTCAGAAGAGGCTGGAGTGACAGATTTACATGAATCATTCCTCTCGGCTGAGGATTCCCAAAAATTATGGTGGGCAGTCATATTTTCAATAAGATCGTAGCACTCCTCGGGGGTCCTTTTCATGAAGGTCCCACCAGCAGCTGCATTGATCGTGTCATGATGACGAAGTGTCAAACCATTATAGAAGGTATCTATGATGGTGACAAGAAGCATGTTGTGATTAAGAAAACGACCGATTTCAAGTTTATAGCATTCCCATGCCTCAAATAAAGACTCATCGGGAAGCCGTCTGAAGTTGCTAATATCATTTCTCAATTTTGTTACCATGGATGGTGGAAAATATTTTGCTAAAAATTTGGTAACCATTTCATCAAAAGTATGGATCGAATTCTTTGGGAGACGATCAAACCAGGCAGTAGCATGATGAGTGAGAGAATATGGAAAGAGATATAAGCGAAGGCCGTCTTCGGTGACACCATTCTGCTTCATACTCTGGCTGACGGTTAAAAATTTATCGAGATGCTTGTTTGCATCGTCACCGGGTAAACCGTGGAACTGGCACGAATTCTGGACTTGCTGGATCATGTGGTGCTTGAGTCCAAAGTCCGTGGCTCCAATAGTGAGTGGCGCAATGGGTCCTCCCCTCCCTTGCATGGTGCGCTGACAGAACTCCTCCATCGTTCGGATATCGGGAGCTGCATCATCCTTGGGAGGGGGTTGTGGTGGGGGCTCGTCGGGCATTATTGTGACGGGTTCTTCCACAACTGTAAGTAGCTCAGCTATGCTTCTTCGATGATTTCGCCTTGATTGGGAACGAGTGCGCATGCACTAAAAACAATCACAATTAAAATAAGACCGAGGCAAAACGACAGAGAACTTAAACCAATAATCTCAATATGAATGGCCCTTTGAAAAAGGTACACCAATTCACAAGGATACAAAGGCAAGTTTTAATCTTTAGTTTGGGAACTTATTAATGGTCATACCCCCTGTTAGGTAGTATTCTGTCTTGGTTCTCGATAGTGTATTTCATGTATTTATTAACAAGAAAACAGCAAATGTTTTTGGCTTTCGTGGGTGTGTGAAAAACTTTTGGAATTATTTTTGGAATCGATTCGTTAAACGAAGTCGTTTCTTTAAGACTACTTGCAGGGTGGCGGAAGAGAATAATGGATCTCTTTTCAGTTCGCCTGTATAGGTTGTAATCTTAAAGAATACGCAGTAATTTAACTTCATGATTTGCTTTATTGTTTTTGATTTTTTTGGTGTTGTTAACACTTTAGGAAAAGTATTAATGACTTTTTTGATTGATTTTGATTTTAAAAAAAATTTACAAAGTGGTGAAATTTGTACAAGAAGGGTTTTGAAAAATCACTAAACTTATACGTTTTTAAAACACGCAACAACCTCCCCGGCAGCGGCGCAAAAATTTAACTCCTCCTGATTAACCAGTCAACCAGGTGTGGTCAACAAGTCAAATCTGAGTGAGAAGTGATCAATTTATGATCCGGTGCAAGCACAGTGTGTTCCCGGGTCGTTATGTCCCTACGAGATTGAAATTATATTTTGGGAAACGTTTGAGGGATTCAGTGATTGGGAAAGTAACCAGATAATGATTTGGATTGATTACACTAAGCATATATAAATGGAAATAAAACAGATATGCAATATTAACAATAACTGGAAATCAAATAAACCTAAAACGTAATTAAGATTAAAACAAACGTAAACGCGTACTGGAAAAAGTGAAAAAGTGACTTTTTTTACAAACTTAATTTTAAAATAAAATTTTATAAAATAGAAATTTATTTTTTTGATTATTTTATTATTTAATGTTAATTAAAAACTATTTTAATACTAATTATTAATTTTTAAGACAAACTAAATATAATATAATATTAATTTAAGCTAAGAAAATGAAAATTTACTTTTAAAAATTATAAAATAACTTAAAAATAATTTAAAAATTGAAAATATATTCTTTTGTCTTTTTGTGAATTTAATATTAATTAATTACTAATTAGATATTAATTAAACTAATTAAACTAATTTAAATTACTAAAAATACTAAAATGACTTAGAAAATTAAGAAAAATTTAAAAAAACTAATTAACCATTACAGGAATCCTAAAAAGTTATAAAAAGTTTATAAAATTTTAATTAAACTATTTTGCTAATTATTTACTTAATTATTAATTAAAAGCTAGTTAAACTAAATTAATTATGAAAAATAGCAAATGAACAGTAAAAATTATGAAAATTTTCCTAAAAATATTTTATGATATATGCAGGTCCAAAGATTTGGATCTTAGCAGCCTTTGTAAGACATAGATACCTTGAATAAATCCAAACTATCTATATGAGAAACTCTAAACAATTTATACTTGATGTTAATGCAGAATATTAACACAAGCAGTAAGAACAACACAGAGAATTACTAACTTTATATTCTATTAATTTCTTGAAAACTTGGCATAGAACTCAATGCCGTAGGGTTCCTTTTATACTATAAGGAAACCCTAATTCTACAAACGTGTGAAAGGATGCATGCATATCTTCTCCTAAGATATCTAACCGCGTGCATATCCCTTCCTATAATATCTCATAAGATATCTAACTTGTTTAGAAAAACAGACTTAACTGAACTAACACAAACAGACTTAATTATAAGTTACCAGACTTAACCTAGTACTGGCAGGCTTAACTATCTACCCGACTTAACTAAACTAATCAGACTTTTAAGTCTGTTACAAATAATTCCCAACAATCCTCCCCTAACTTGATCTTCATGCTCCATGATCTTCAAGTTCCTTTCTTCAGAAATGCTTTGAGGATTTTTGAATGTAAGTTCCATTGGCATTATTTTGAGCTGCAACTTTTGTTGAATCTTGAGAATTTTGCAGCAACCTTCAAATCTTTAATACCATCTGATCTTAGCAGCAACATTGACAATATGTACATCAAATCAAAAGTTTCATACTATTCTCATCACTTTCAGGTGTGGGAACTCCTGTGAAAGGTGAATCATTGAAATTTTAATGGATTTGATGTTTCTTTACCTGATAGCCATCACTTCTAGAGTAGCCAATGTTTTAGTATGATACTATGGTACATTGATAACCATATTTTTTAGCAAACCATCAGCTATCAACGGATTTGATATGTCTTTACCAGAAGCCGTTTGATTTTGGACTAGCCAACTCTTTGATGTAATACAGTTATCATCTTGTTGAGTTGATTACCAATTACGGTTTTTCCACTGCCTTTACCACAAGCCATAATCTTGTGGGCTAGTCAACTCTTCACTGTAACAGATATGGTGAGTTGAATACCATACAATTTTTGGCAAATTGTCAGCCATAAACGGATTTGAGATATCTTTACCTAGAGCCGTTTGCTCTTGGATTAGCCAGTCCTGATGTGGGTTAGACATGGTGGACTGATAACCATTTATTGTGTTAGTGCAAGGCACTTCCACCAAGTGTTATTTTCTCACCAATCCATTTACCCTGAGAATTCATTCAAACAAAGTCAAGAGTTCAAAAAATTTAAACTCTTTTGTACTTTTTCAGAGGATGTGTCTGACTTGCATCTTGTTGCAAAAGTCTATCAATCTCAGCATAGCTTGCCTCCTCTTATCTGGTCTGTTTCTTTGATTTCCTAGGTATAGAGAGTGATTAAGCAATTTTTTTTCCTTCCTACTGTTCACTGCTGGGTTGAGTAGACTTATCCATTGAAACAGAATTAACTGCTTCTTTGTCCACAACTCTTTCCCTTAACATTTTTCTTTTCTTCTGAATCTGTTTCATCTAAGGATTCTCTTTCAGCTGTTTGTGACCAATANCTAGGTATAGAGAGTGATTAAGCAATTTTTTTTCCTTCCTACTGTTCACTGCTGGGTTGAGTAGACTTATCCATTGAAACAGAATTAACTGCTTCTTTGTCCACAACTCTTTCCCTTAACATTTTTCTTTTCTTCTGAATCTGTTTCATCTAAGGATTCTCTTTCAGCTGTTTGTGACCAATACCCCTTGTTTGGATGAACTTTCAGATTCTGCATCTATAGAAGTAGGCAAAGAAACCCCAAATTCTGCTAAAGCATGCTCCAACTTTTCTACCTTCTTATTTGTCATGGTTAGCTGTTGCTCCAATCCATTGATACGATCAAGAAGTGTAGGGACCATCTTCAAACTATCATCCGGAGCCATAGTGGGAGACTCTTTATGAGTAGAGTGATGTGATGCCGAGGAACTAAGTTCAAGAGTATGCACTGGAGCAAACTGAGAATCAGATGGCCTTGAAGAACCTGCACAAGGGTTAGAGGAGGCAAACAACATAGCCACATGTAGAACCGTAGAGGGGGGGGGGGTGAATACGGTTTCTTAGGCTTTTTGAATGTTTAAAAACTTTGAGCCAAGAAGAACCAAGTGGTCTAGATAATAACAACCACTAACACAATCCAAAGTATATAAAGCGAGTAAAGAGACACCACGATATATACTGGTTCGGGATGGGGGGTTTATACCATCCGTACGTCTAGTTGCGAATCCACGACACGATAGTATTCCACTAGTATAATCCTTTCGGTGGACTACAAACCGTTACAATTCACTCCACCGATATTCACCAATCTCGATGCTCACAAAGAAGGAGTTACTCACCAACGGTATTCCGCCCTCGAAAACCACCCAAAAGAACCTCGTGACTCGACTTCACCTAAGGGTCACCAAGACCACTACCAAGACTTCCCACCGGAAGTATCAAACCCCAACTAGACTCCCAATGATCTAGGCTTGGTCACCAAGACACAAGACTTCCCTTACAAACAATTGAATGAATAAATAAGTGTTTGTTCAACCAAGTCCCAACCTAACCTAGAGACTCGATTGTAATAGAAAGGGTATAGATAAGAAGACCCTCGACACAATCACAAGAGTGGATTAAGTTCTTGAGATTCTTCCCTTGAAAGGAGATGTGTTCTTTCAAAGATGTTAGTGTGTTTAACTAAGAACACAAGAGAGAATAGAGAGATTAGAGAGAAAGAATGTAGAGAGAAAGAATAATGGCAAGGGGTGAGGAATACAAGAGGAAAGGGGGGTATTTATAGGCCAAGACCCAAACTTGGGAAAAATTTACCGAGGCCGGCGCGTCACCCGCGCGTCAACGCGCGGGCAGCGCGCCAGGACTCTGTCTCAAGTTTTCCCGAAACTTGGGTGCTGGTCCTTGTAAATACCTATCCTTGCTAACCCCCAATTGTACTTCACACTAAACCTTAACATTAATCAATCTAAGGTTTACCAACTCAAATAGCCAATTTGGAAATGTTTTGTGAAGTGTTTATAAGAAAACCAAATACCAAGGGTAGAAGAGTAGAAAGGGTAATTTGGTAGGGGTAGAAAGGGTATTCCTCACATGCCATAGAAAAGAGAGAAAGAATATGCCATGGGATATTCCTTTGCTTGGAAAGGAAGTGTATGAGAAAAATTGGGTTAGAACAAACCATGGTTGGGTTAGAAAGAAGTGTGTAGAGAATAAACCATAGTTAGGATAGAAAGTGAACCATGGTTAGGTTAAAGGGTATATACAAGGGAATATTCCATCCTTGGTGAGGTTAAGAGTTAACCATGGTTGAGTGTAGAGAACTAACCATAGTTAGGGTTGGTTAGAAGTAAACTAGGGTTGAGTTGGAAACTAACCATAGTTGGGTTAGAAAGGGATATGCTTATGGAATATTCCATTTCTTGGGGAGGATGGGGAAATGGATGGTTGACATGTGTTATAAGAGAATGAATGGTTGAGATGTAAGGTGTGTATAAGATATGAGTTGGATTGTGTAAGGGATGTGATGTTGTAAGGGAATATGTAAGAGATTTGTGTAAGAGAATATATGATTTGGATATGATTGGATATGGAAATCTTGGTGAGTTGGCAAGTGTGTGTAGAGAAGATATGGTTGTGAGTAGTGTGTGTAAATTTGAAATATAGTATGTGTAGAGAAGTTTGTGTACAAATGTACAAGGTATGTATATGTGTGTGTGTGTACAAAAGGTGTATAAGTGTGTGTACAAAGATTGTATATGGAGAGGGAATATTGTGTGCAGGAGTATAGGGGACAAGAGGTACACATTGTGTAAGTGGTGTAAGGGAATATTTAGAGAATGTTGGGAAGGGATATTTGGGAAGGATTGTGGGAGATTTGGTGGTATTAGTCTTTTGTAAAATGATATTAAGAAGAAGATAAAGAGATAATCTAATTTTCATTAAAAATAAAAAGGTTTTAGACAATTAAGATTATAAGTTGAGAAAATCATAGGTTACTTATAAGTTCAAGTAACACAACATCGAGAATCCATAGTTTCATAACTCGTGACTTTCCACGACTCGACGTACTCAACTAACACCTTTATGCAAACAAGTCAAGTGCTTTGCCTTGATGTAAAGCATAACCCATGCGGGTTAGGATGCATTTACGCAAAGAGACCTTGGACTTAGTTTGACCAATAAGGGCGTAAACCCGTTACGTGATTAGAGAAGACGTAAGCACGGGATATGAGCATATGGATGCTTTCACGTGACATTACGTGAACTATATAAACTCCCTAAGTTTAGAAAAGCCTTGGCTAGAAGCGATAGATAGAAAACATGAGTTGACGTTTTCCCGTAAGTGGGTGTTTTAAAAGTTGTATCTCTCTAATCCCAAAACTCGTTTCGAGTGTTCTCAATTAAGCACATAGCATATTCATACCTGTATTGAAAGATCCACATTTGTCGGGTAAGGGGAAAGCCGACTTTCAAAATTCGTCCCGATATTCACAGACGCCTGTCGCATTACCCACACGTTGATGCATGGGTGGCGCGTCAGCAGCAGACATGTGAGACGGGGAATTTCGGTTAACGTTTGTTATTTTATGTGTTTTGAAGGTTCATTTGTCATCATTAAAACATTAGGAGATCATGATAATGTTGCCTCAACACCACAGACAGTGGCGTTTCATCCCCTGTAAATTCACTTCTCATATTGCCAAAAACCTTTGCTTTGAGACCTTTTACAGGATAAATGTTTATTGTCTCAATATTTAAAACCATCTATATAAAACGAGGGTACATCAAAAACTTATGTTGACCATTCACATTTGCCAAGAGCAAGACAGATCAGGGCAGAAGCAATCTTTGTATCAAATTGATCCCATCCCCCACTTTTAGAACTTAAACATTGAAGCAAATGGTGTACGAGGAATCACCATTGAGGTGAAAGATTTTGTTTTAGAAATTTAAGGTTTGTACCAATGGGATATCCAATATATTTCATACCCTCAACAAGAAATTTATGTGGCAACTTAAAGTCCCCTAAAGCTTCATTTAAATGAAGACATTCTCAAATAGATGCTTCAGTGACAATATAAGCAACATTATCAATGGTTGTCCTTAGTTGTTTGATTCCATTTGGAAGAGTTTCAACAATAGCAGTGTGCCAAAACTGTTTGACCAAGGAATCATAGACAGTGGGATTACAAGTCAAAGCATATCTTATATAAGAATGATTTAAAAAGGTAAGTATTTGATCAAAACCGTGACTTTTTGTTGACTTCTTTAAGTAACCCACTTGATTATGTCGAGCACTATATGCAAGTAAAGCCATGTTAGTATTGGTGAGAGGAGATTTGTACTGGTGAAAAACAGAGAATGGTTGACCTTTTGAGAGACTTTTTATTTTTTTGGAAATAATGAATAAAGATGAAAAGTAAATCTATTTTATTCATTTATAAATCCATTTGGTTGATAACGGTGATTAGACAGTAAGAAATCATTATGCGGGTGATCAGTCACAACGGTAAAGTATTAATTGCAGATTAACACTACCAGACTTAAAAATAGTCAACCAGACTTAAAAACTTTCTCACCAGACTTAACAAGCGATTTAACCTTTTATCCAAACTGATATTCCAAGACAAAAAAGAAATAATTTGTACGAATGCTTGAGTCCTTGGAAACCTGAAACGATTAGTAGAAACCAAACATATATACATAGCCTGAATGAATACCAACTAAGCTACCCGTATTAACTCTAAGTGAACAGTTTTAACTAAACTTCCAACCAATTACACACTTTACATTTAACCTCCCCTTAAATGTAGCTATGGGTTTATCATACCAATATTGACTACCAAGTAGTTGAACCTTGGTCCATCAAATGCTTTTGTTAACAAATCAGCTACATTGAAATCAGTGTGAATCTTTTCAACTTTAATGAGATTCTTCTCAAAACAATCTCTAATAAAATGATGCCTGATTTCTATGTGTTTGGTCTTAGAGTGATATACTGGATTTTTGACAATGCATATGGTACTTTCATTATCAATAAATATAATAGTATTCATGAAGTTTAGACCATAATCTAGCATTTGATTTTGAATCCATAGTACTCGACCACAGCAATTTGCAGCAGCCACATACTCAGCTTCTGTAGTGGAAGTGGCCACTATGGTCTACTTCTTGCACTGCCATGAAATAAACCTTCTGCCTAGGAATTGATAACCTCTTGTTGTTGACTTCCTATCAAGACTTGCTCCAGCATAATCACTATCTGAATAAGCTTCCAGGTTAAAGGATGACTCTTTAGGATATCAAAGTCCCAAATTTGGTTTGCCATTAAGATACTTAAAGATTCTTTTCACAACATGAAGATGTGAAGTCTTGGGATTGAGCTGAAACCTGGAACAAGCACATACAGCAAACATAATATCTGGCCTAGAGGCTGTTAGATACATAAGAGAGCCAATCATTGATCTGTAGAGATGCACATCCACATCTGCAGCATCTTCATCTTTAGTTAAAGGCACTCTGTTCTCCATAGGTGTGACTGCAGTTTTGACATTTACAAAGTCAAACTTTTTAAGCATGTCAGCAACATACTTTTCTTGTGATATAAATAGTCCATCTGACTGTTTTTGACTTGCAAACCAAGAAAGAAAGTGAGTTCTCCCATTGAGCTCATTTTAAACTTTCCTTTCATCAGTGCCTCAAATTCTTCACACCAAGCCCTTTTGGTTGACCCAAAAATGATGTCATCCACATAAACTTGCACAAGCATAATATCGTTCTTGTCCTTCTTAANTTTTGACTTGCAAACCAAGAAAGAAAGTGAGTTCTCCCATTGAGCTCATTTTAAACTTTCCTTTCATCAGTGCCTCAAATTCTTCACACCAAGCCCTTTTGGTTGACCCAAAAATGATGTCATCCACATAAACTTGCACAAGCATAATATCGTTCTTGTCCTTCTTAATGAACAAGGTTTTGTCAATGACCCCTCTTTTGTATCCATTTTCTTCAAGAAAAGAAGAGAGTTTCATACCAAGCTCTAGGAGCTTGATGCAGTCCATAAAGTGCTTTGATCACCTTGTATACTTTCTTACGATGAGCAGGGTCAACAAAACCAGGAGGCTGAGAGACATATACCTCTTCTGTGATTTTGCGATAAAGAAAGGCACTTTTTACATCCATTTGATATACAGTGAATCCCATGTAGGATGCATAAGCCAAAAATAATCGAATGGCTTCAATTCTAGCCACATGAGCAAAAACTTCATCATAGTCTATGCCTTCTTCTTGCCTGTATCCTTGAACCACCAATCTAGCTTTGTTTTTGACAACCACACCTCTTTCATCTCTTTTTTTTCTTGAATACCCATTTTGTGCCAATGAATTTAGCCCCATGAGGTAGATCTACAAGAACCCACACTTGTTGCAACTTGAACTTCAAAAGCTCTTCTTGCATGGCTTCAACCCAACTTTCATCATCCAAGCAAAAAGGTAGTGTTGTTGATCTTTGTGATTGTTCCTTTGTTATTTCTGAATAAAGCTGATGAGTGGATGAGATCCAAGTTGTTGCTGTATTTGTCTCCTTGTTTGAACAGCTGAATTAGGATTGCCAAGGATTTGACTCTTTGGATGAACATTGTGAATCCTTAGTGTAGGAACAGGACTAACATCAACTTCTGTTGGTAGATTGTTGAAGTCAGTGACCACACCTTCTACATCATATGATGCTTCAGTAAAGAGTCCTTCATCAGGTACATCACTAATGGCAGGTTCTGGTATAACAGAATCATTTAGATCAGCTTGTGAGGTGAAATCTAGCTTTTCGGATTCACTGCCAGTATTAACAGAGTTTGTACTGGTAGTAGTGACTCCAGGTGCTGTATCCACATGGAGATCTGCTTCTTTGCTAAGATCTTGAGTATCATCATTTTGAGGAGAAGCCTCCCTAGATTGTGCTTCTACACTTGGCACCTTAGTTTGAGGAGAAGATCTCTTTGGTCCATTAGCATCTGCAGATAGTTGAACAGTGGTAGGTATGAGAAGATGCTCAGATGCTTCTTCTTCCTCATTTGTGGTACCTGCATTATTAGTTTCATTTGAGGAACCTGCAGTAGAGTTAGCTTGATTCTCCAAGGAGACAGGAACATAGTTCATAGAGTCACTTAAATAATCAATGTCAAACATCCACCTATAACCCAGTTCCTGTACATTAGGTTTCTCTTAAAGAAAATCAACATGAAGATTTTCAACAACTCTTTTGGTTTCCAGATTGTACACCCTGTAAGCCTTGCTTGTAGTTGAATATCCAACTAAGAATCCTTCATCAAACTTGCCATCAAACTTTCCAAGAGCACTAAGTGTATCAAGAATAGTAACATGACACCCAAATGGTCTTATGTAGCTAAGCATTGGCTGTTAGGTCACCATATTGTAAACACAAGTATTGATTTGATAGAAATAAGATGAGAAATAGAGTTTGGTTGATTAGATCAAATATGAAGAATAAAAGTGCAAGAGTTTCCTTATGAAAATGAAATAACCAACAAGATATAGGATTACATAGATGTCCTATTTATAGGAGAGGAGCTAGGGCAACACTTCCCTATTCCTTTCTTTCTTAAATGTGTGGGCTTAAGGCCCATTGGATGTGTAATGGACTTTACACGTTTTACATGATAAGTTAAGTATTCTAGCAACCTATTACAAATATTGAAATAACCGAGACTTGATTAAACGTTGATAAACTTAGGTCCTAACAATCTCCCCCTAAGGATTGGTTATGAAGGAGTGATGTTTGTCACGGTCATTTGAGGTTGCTTGACGTCTTTGTCTTTGGACTTTAACTTTCATAGCTTTAGACGTCTTCAAAAATGATTAGTGGAAATGATTCATCGCTCTTTGCTCTTTATCTTTGCTGATGAGATAATGACCACATGATGTGGTAGTATTCCATTCGTCAGTCTCTTAGACTCTAGTGGATCTGCATCTTTCCGACATGCTCATACATCTTTGACGTTTGAAACTTTCATTCGTGAGTAACTCTCTTTTTATTGATGAAGATTCTTAGTGCTGAAATAGAATTATTCTTTAGACATTGCTTTGCTTTAGATCTTTATTCTTTAATACTTTGTAGATTCTTTTGGCATGGAATCTATCTTTGACTTTTGTGTTGCTTCGATCTTTCATGAGAGCTTTCATAGTTGTTGAGATGTAAGTGTGAGCATGTGGAAGCTGGTGTTCAGGATGGTGGTTGTACCTGCATTGAAACAGTTAGCAATAAAACATCCGGTACTTACAGGTTCGGAATTATAATTTGTCAACAACATAGTGTGAAGACCCTTCTAATCCTTACCAAGGCCGTTCCTAATCGGATACCCCCTAGAGGGCTTACACAGACATACATACGTACACCCACGATTAGGTGAGTCGCTGGAGATCACCCCACTACTGTAGACTGTTTAAAACCATCAAACATACTAAGCGTAATCCACAAGGAATCACCGAAGTGACCTGCTGTCACGGCTGTTTGATGTTGACCCTAGCAGGATTTCCGTTCAATCATTCGAGAAATACATAAGTAAATCCCTCATAAACGTTCAAGGCAGATTGCTAAGATCTGCGAAGGACTCGATAATTTACACTTAGTGTCCAATGATGCAAGATACTTAGTGTAGAAGTATTGTGTGTTCCTAAGAGATCTTTTATGTTATCTCGTGGCTCCAGACTCGATAAGTGCACATTTGGTTTCCTATGCGGAGGCATGGAGCAGAGGGCCTCCTGTTTCAATATCAACCATCTCTAATAGACGATCGATAGATTACACTGGTTCCCCGTGAGAATGAAACAAACATCTTTTGAGAGATGCCTGAGTGGCTAAGAAGGTTTAGGTGCATTGCGTCACTGGGTCCATGACGTCTTTTATCTTCAATACCGGTGTCGCCTTAGCAACGACCAGTAGCATATGAATTGAACCCGGTGTCTGACCTATGGTTGATAAAATGGAGGGCTATTTCTTTTCACCCTTTTCATTCATTTTCTTTTTAATTCTTCAACCCCTTCTTTCTCCTTTCATTCTTTTCTCCTTTTGTTATATCATACCTAAGGACTTCTAATTTCTAACTATTGGTGATGTCCTTGGGTAGATCCCTCCGGTTTAGGCGGATCATAGGACGGTTTTTCCTATCCTTAGTCACCTTGTAACTCCATGACTATCCTATTGATGCCTTTAAACCAAATCAGTGAAAATCTCTCAAAGTTTTTATGAGTATAAAACCTTTTTTTTAACACTTTGAGGTTTTAGATTTCTTATGAAAGACTCCCCCTCCACATATGCTTATGAATGTTTTCAGAAATTTGCATATGCGGGAAGAGTTGGCACTTTTGAATTGATCCACTCTTAATAGACATATACCCGAAGGACACTTTTACGTTGCTTAGTTAAAGGGATGCATTATCAATTTTTAGGTGATAACTAGCCCTAATAACTAACTTGAAGTTGTTAACATTCCTAAAAGGAAGTTAGACCCATCAAAGTAAACATCTAGAAAGAGTTTCTCGAAACGGTACTTTCTACTTGGATAAATCCTTTCGAATACTAACATTTGTTGTTTCGTCAATTCGTGGGTCAATTCTTAGTCGAGCTCGCACAAGATAAGACTTTTGACATCATATTTTAATTACTTTTCTTCTTCTCCCCCTCAAAAATAGCATATCAAATGTTGTTTTTGTAAACTTTTTGATTAAAATATGCCTTTTTGAGTCTTATGAGGAGAAATCAACAAGACTTTAAGATTTAAGAACGATGTTTGAAATCAAGTACTCCCCCTCAACAAGTGATTACTTATTGAGGTGTAATACTTGTCTTTTGAGCAGAATTGTAGAAATCATGAAAAGTTTGTTAATTCTACTAAAAGTAAGAAGCTTTCGCTCCTTATATTAGGATTGTGGCACTGATGCGTACCACAGGGTCCTTTAAATACAAAGTGCAGGTTGTACACTGTTATCTGTGCACAAGCCTTAATAATTACAAATCAAATCAAATAAATGAAAATATTGAAATTTTGGTAACGGAAGAATGTAAGCTATGCATCAAAGTCTGTCAACTGTGGATCTGGTTGTCTAAATGTCAAGACCGGAAATGAAGGACGAATACCAATGTAGCATTCCAGCCTTCTGATCTGTTGACGACGGTACAGCCTCTCTTCAATGGTATGGACAAAGTTGCGTATCATTCTGCGTCCATTAGCTTTCCACCTTGTTTCTCGACCTTCTTTCAACCTCTTCTTCTCATCATCTAACCTTTCTGCCAATCCATCACGAACTCTTAGAAGTGTCTCGTCACAAAACTTCGGAATTTTATCGAACCACATAAGACGAAGTTTATTCTTCTTGTTGAGGTAGATGATTCCGAACGATGGTTGTTGCACGATATATACTGTGATAGCTCTAGAATTCCTGGAAATATGAGCTGTGGTTTGGTGAGGTTGATGGTGTTCTGATAACTCTCCACGCCTAGTTGAAGATCTTCCACCCTTTCTTGAACTATAACCCGTCTGATGTAGAGTAGTAGAGACGTGATGAAGTTGTATTGAGTTTCCCTTGGGAAGTTAAGCATTTTTCCTTGAACCTTCTCCAAATACATGTCTTCAATGTCATTCAGGTTCAAATCTGGGAAGTCTGATTCACAAAACTTGTACTTCTTCTCGTTCAGTCTCTTGACGATGATTTCCTTCATGAAAGCGTAGTTGTATCTTTTCTCTTCCACGATCTCCATTATGGCAACGATACGAAGCGGTTGCTTCACATTTTCACTGAACTTGAGATGAAGTCTGTGGGTATAGCCAAGCTTTCGTTTTTCCGGCCAGTGTTGAATACCGAGAAGAGCTTCTCTGTTGTATGTGACAACTGATTTGTAGTAGATTGGTGCGGACTCTTCAATGTCAGGTAATTCATATCGGGCTGCTGGAATTGAAAGTGTCAGTGAAGATGCATATCGTTCCTTTGAAGTTTTGTGAGCGTGTTGGAGATATCGGAAGTCGTTGTTGAAGAAATGTCAGTAAGGGATCTTGGGTCTATCTGGAAAGCCTAGTAGAGGCAACGGTTTTGTCCAATATATGAAGTAAGGTGTCTTCTTTTCTGTGTCGACATTTGATTCAGGGTTGAGCCAGTCGAATGAGCCGGATAATGCGCAGGCTATGTTCTCCATATGGTAATCAAGTTCGACTTTAATCCCTGACATTTTCTTTAGAAAGTCTGTAGCTTCACGGTTGATCCTTCTCAGTTTTGCTTTTGACAACCGTTCAACTTGAAGACCCGACATAATACTCTGAGTCATCTGCAAAGTATTTCCAGGCATTGGTTCTTCAGTCTCAAGTGATGGTTGTGCTTTGATCATTTCGGTCAACCAATCAGAATTAGGAGCTTCGTCCACATCTAGCCATGAGAAGTGAGTGGTCTTTTGCTTCTTTTTCTTTGACTTTGACGACTGCTTCTTCTCTTTAGTCTTTGTTGTAGATGATGGACCAGCTTGAAATTCAGGAATTTCTGATTCGGGAATTGCTGATTCTGGTTCTTCCTGAGTATCAGCTGGTTGAAACATAACTTGTTCTTCTGATTGTGTCGGACCGGAGCCGGATGCTGGAGCTTGTTGTTTGGAAGGAGGAGCCTTGGAAGTCTTGTGCGGCTGTTGTGAAGAAGATGGTCCTTTTGATTTCTTTGACTTCTTGCTTTTAGGATCAGAATCAGGATCATCATCTTTCCTTGGTCGTTTGTGCTTGCCGGCTGCTTCCTTGCATGATTCTTTCGAGGCAATGGTTTGAAGTGCCTCGAACATTGTTGACTCTTCAGGAGTTTTGTCCTCCTTATTCCTTAGCTTTGCAGCTAACAGGGCTTGAAGTTGTTCAGTTGAGAGTTCATCTGGAGATGGAGGAGCCCTGTCGGTGCGAAGGTAGAAAGGAGTAGACTCAAGCATACGCTCGATGCTGTGCTTGATCCTGGAGTTCAGCTTTGTACGAATCGGCTCTATAAGTTCAGACACAGCTGGTGTAGCAATTGCAGCAAGATTATCATGAAGATATTCAGTGGTGTATTCCTTGATCATCCCACCCATGTCGGCATACATAAGCTTGTCGACAAGTGCATTTGCTTCCTGGAGATCTTTGACTTGTGAAGTCAAAGTTTTGACCTGTGTGGAGAGCAGTTGGACTTGGTCATTAAGGTCTCCAGCTTGATGTTGTGTCTCCTTCCTTTTCTTCCTTGCCAAATCAAAAGCTTTCTTGATCCGTTTTGATGCTGTCAAAGATGCTTTGCCTCCCTTCCGTTTCTTGATTGATTTGCGTTTGGATGTTTTCTTTGTTGGTGGTGGTGAAGAGTGATGTGATGATGATGATGAAGATGATTCATGCTCTGGTTCTGATGGAGGAGGTGAGGGATCCCTTGGAGGTGTGCCTGATGGAATCGGGGGATTCTGTGAAGATGAGTGCGGAGGACTGTTGATAAATTGATCAGTGTCAATGAGTTCTTCGTCTTGATCGAGTCCACGGAGCAATCTATCCGTCTCCTCTTTAGCTTTCCTCTTGATTTCCTCATCTCTCTGAACTTGAGCAACGAATTCAGGTGTGATGTACTCAGTCTGCTCTTGCTCTTTATCTTCCTCTGTAGCTTCTTCCATGATGGTGTTCCCTTCAGGGTCACGTTGTTCAGTTTCGGTCTGAGGAACTACAGTGCTACTAGAGCCAGCCTCATGTCCTTGAAGATTAATCGGTGTTTGATGAGGTTGTGGATGTTGGAGATTAAGTAGTACAGCTGCCCTGAAATCTTTCTCTTCCTGCTTCTTTTCAGCCCTGGTGTCGACAATGATACTCTTGAGTTTTCGTTTGTCAACCAGTGGCTCTGCAGTTGGTTCATCTTCTGCTTCTTCATCACGAATAGCATCACTCGGTTCATTAATGGTAATACCCGTACCTCTTCTTTGTTCTTGCTCGGCAGTTTCCTTGCTTAATTGTTTTGTCAGTTCAAGCCCTGGAAATTCCTCTTCTTCATATTCTTTGTCATCCTGAGCCTTTGACCTTCTTTCATAATCTTCTTCGTCATCTGATTCAGAGCCAAACTCAGAGTCGGTTTCCGTTTCAGATGATGAAGCTGATGGTTCATCTTGTGGAATCTGGTTTGGAGCAGCTTTCCTTCTTGGTCTGGTAGGTGGCTTTTGGGCAGTCTTTGGTTGTTGGGTAGTTGTGGTACTGCTAGTGCTTCCAGACTTGCCACCCCTCCTACTTCGGGTTTGAACAATTGAAGCTGGTTTTTCTTTTTTCTTAGTGTAACCAACTCTCCCAGCTTTGAATGCTTTGTCATAAATCTTGTAGTTCTGAGTCTTTCTGATTTCATCATCCAAGAAATGATCAGGGATTCTCATTCCTTTTGTCCTTGGAACGAATCTGATGGATTTGACGAAGGAAATCCTGGGATCTTTGTTGAATATGTCCTTTGGCTCAGTCCTGTCATGCATCCTCTTGATATAATCAGGGGTTTTCTCACAGAAGTATTCGATGAGCAATTTTGTGAATCTAATTAATCACGGTCCTGTCACGGTCAGTCTAAATGTGATAGATCATGTCGCTCATTATGGGTGCAGCAAAGTCAATAGGTTTCATTGTCATCATTCCCCAGAATACTTGCATGTGCTCTAATCTTGGATGCTCATGACCACTCCTTCTTCCAGCAATAGATCTGACAATCAACATGTAGAAAGTTCTCCATGGTTGAGGCAGATATTTGACGTTGAACTTTGAAAGTTTTGTGAGTGATTCATTATCAGGAATGTCGTATCCTAGATCAATGAAATAGTCAAGGATTTCCAGTTCGGTCAACATCGGATGAAATTCATTGGGAGTCGGTAACATAAGAACTGTGCGAAGAACATCATGATCTACTGTGTATCTTTGTCGATCCAGCTCGACAGTAAACGATTTATCGTCCAAATTAGCCTTAGCAGTGTACCAGAACTGATGAATGTAGAAAGTTGGTACTGATGTAGACTTTGTAAGCATGGGCTTGCAGGGATGAGCCAGTAGTATGTCCTTGACAATCTTGCATGTGTCTTCTAGAATACTGAGTTTGTTGAAGTCAATGCGAAGATTGTTTTGGTCAATGATGACGTTGTAGTCTGCTAGGAGAAATTCACCAAGTGCAAGTAGTGGTAGATTCTGTTGCTGTGGAACTGATTCATCGTGTTGAGCCATTGTGTTCTGAAAGTGTCGTGTCATGAAAACAAACATCCAGATTTGTTAGTCATTAGTCCGAGTCCATGTTTGATACTCAAAGACATATATGTTGCATTCATGGTTCAGTTAATTAATATGTGATTAATGACGGTATTATTAATTAACATGTAACTTAGATGACTTAGCAGTTAATCATGTAAAGCACATACGTCTTTTAGCAACATGTCTAATAACACAATACAATCACAAGTTAATGAACCTTATTACATGATGTGCTTTTTGTTAGTGCAAGTTTTAATTTATAAACACGAATTATCCGTTTAGTAATTTAGCACATACGAGCAAGTATACTCGTTCGATGTAGAAAAGGTGGGTAAGTCGAGATCGTCCCAAGGGATTTGTAGGTTTTGTAGTAAAAATTGTTTGTAGAACAAAGGGTGTCAATCCTTGTTTATATGAATATTAATTTTAAGAGAAATCAAATAAGTACTAAACATATACTTGTGTATAATTCTTTGATTGGTCATACGGAGTAGTGTGGCAATTTTGGATATAAAGTTTGGTGTAAAACTTGTTATGATGCGCAACAAAAAATGAGTAGTTATACAATCTATGATGTATGTCATGTTTTTACTACTACTAAGAATTCAATCAACTAAATGACTCCTTTCGGACATATCTAGATAGTATGACAATTCTATAATCACATGGTTGTTTAGAAAATCAATT
>LBNU01039549.1:152584-178158 GCA_014162995.1 Artemisia annua
GCATGGTCATTTTTGAAAACCTTGGAAGGTAGACCTCTTACAAGGTTTCCCTTCACAAGTTTGTTAAGAGTTTTGAAATTTATGTGACCCAATCTCCTGTGCCACAATTTAGATTCATCAAATGTAGCTTTTGCAAACAAACATGCAAAACCTTTTGCAGGTGCAGATGTCTTCATATCAAAACTATACATATTGTGTTGTCTAGGAACTTTTAAGAGTATCTCACTTTCATCAGGCATCTTAAATTCAGGAGTCAAAACAAAACATTCAGTTTCAGTAAAAAGAACCATTAGCTGCTTATCACAAATTTGTGATATTGAGAAAAGATTAAATTGCCAAGTTCTTTTACAAAAGAGATATTGTCAAATTCTAAATTGCCAACAACAATTCTACCTTTACCAGTAATGTAGCCTTTGCTACCTCCAATGTTCTTTAGTGGATGATCCAGCACATAAATAAGAGATTAGTTTCTCTTAATGACCCATGCTTGTGCAGGCTTGGATCCATTTTGTGGATCTACATATTTGTAAGTATTGTAAGAACAAGATCCACTGACACTGCATTGGTACTTATAAGTAAGTTCATTCTTTAATGGGTCCCATTTCCAACAGTCTAGGTCTCTAGTAGGAGAACCCCTTTTTTTCCTTTACAGCATAAGAGTTTGAGATCTTTGCTATATTATTTTCAATTGGTCTTTTCACAGGTGATTTTGATTTGGAGAAATTTCTTCTTTGGTTAAAAGTGTTCATCTGTGAAATAGGTCTTCTCACAGGTGAATAAGATTTTTCAAAGAAATTTATATGATTAGCTTGATTCACCTTTGGCTTAACTGGTTGATTTGGTCTATAATAGCCAGTATTACCCTTGGTTTGAGCAGGTTTAACCTTTTGCCCAACAGGTTTAACCTGGTTTCTACCTGTATTAACATTTGGTCTACCAGAATTAATTTTGGAATGACCAGTATTAACCCTTAAATGAGCAGAATTAACATTTGTGTTACCAGTATTGAGTAAAACTTGTCTAGGGACAAACTGATTAGCATGATTAATTCTATTCACATTATTCCATACAGGTTTAGCCATATTATTACCAGTATTGACCATCTTTTGTTTTCTTAACTCATTTTCTTTAGCCACTCTTCTTTCATGAAAGTCACAATCTTTTATCAAATGACTAATGCTATTACACACAAAACATCTTTTCTGAGTATATACATAACCTCCTCCTAACACTCTATTCCATTTATCATTCTTTTCCTTTTTGGCGTCTCTGGTTTATTCACTTGTTGCCTAGGAGTTTTTAAGTGAGTTTCACAACTAGGTTCAACAGTTTTATGTTTAGGTTCAGACACAACAGGTTTATCACTTTTAATAGAATTAGACTTTGACACTTCACTTGATATACTTTCAGGCTCTGATTCAGAGGACTCAGAGGTGTTTCCAAGTGATTCTTCACTGTCATTAGATTGGCAGGTAGTGTATTCACTGGTTTTATCTTCTGAGACCTTTGTTTCAGGCACTTGAGGTCCTTTTTTACCATACACATATAGTGATTCATCAAATTCTTTCTCAGGTAGAGGAGTATAGTCTCCACTTAAAGGAGGTGGAACTCCTTTGTAGTTATCAGTTTTTAAGAATCTACTATATTTAATTGAATCAGCTAAGTCAGTATCTGAAGCAGTAAACATGCTTCTATCCATCTCTTCTTCATAACTTAGAACCTCACTATCTGATTTTATCTCATATCCTAGACCAATTTTACATGTTGAGCTCATGCCACTGTTTATTAACTTTGACAAATTTTGAGAAGAATTTTTCCATTTGTCTACTATTTGCTGTAATTCTTCTTTTTCTTTAAGAGCATTTTCACCAATTCTCCTATACTTTTTCAGTTTTTCATCTTTAGCATATATCTCATTAGCCTGAAAAGTAAGTTTTTGGTTTAAATTGGCTAGTTGTGTTTGAAGTTTATCAACCTGAGCTTATAAAGTTTTGACACCATTTTCATAAGCAAGTATTTTAATATCTTTTTCTATTTGATTTGTTCGTTCATCACACATGGCTTTAACATTGTTGTATGAATAAGTACACAGTTTAGAACATAGAGATACCTTAGAGTTAGAGCTTATTGCCATTAGAGCATGGTTGGTAGGTTCCTCCTCATCAGTGTGCTCCACCCAATTGATAATGCCATCATCCATTGTTAGCAGACCAACCTGGCTTGTCTCCTTATTGTTCACCTGTTCTAGATACATCCTCTTCTTCTTCTCTTCAGAAGTCACTTTTGTTGTGCATTCTCTAGCAAAGTGACCATTGTTGTTGCACTTCCAGCATACAAGCTTAGACTTATCATAACCAACTGGCTTATTTCCATTGTATTTAATGTTTCTTCCAGTTTTCTTGAAGAATCTTTTCATCCTGAGTGCAATCATGGCCAGTTGCCAGTTGAATTTCATTTCTTCAATATCAACATCATCAATCTGATCAAGATCATCATGTATGAGTTCTCTTTCATCAGATCTCTTTGCAAAACGAGAGTAGAGAACTTCATCAGCAAAGCCAGCAGGGTTATCTCTCTCCTTGTTGTTAGAGGAAGAAGCATAACTGCCAGAATCAAAACTGCCAGAACTAACTCTGTTAGTACTGGTCTTGCCTTGTCCAACAAAGGCAACATTGGCTGCACTGGATGATGATTTTGAGCTTCCTTTGACATCTTGTTCAAAAACCCTAAGATTGTTGAACAAATCATCAACACCTTCTTTTAGCCTCATGCTCATGGTCACATTTATCCATTCTTGAGGCATAAATCTAAGAAAATTATGGTTTGCATATTCAGTAGATACAGGAGAACCATGAACTTTTAGTTGAGAAAGTAGGTGTTGGAACCTTTCATAACCTTATTCAAGCCCTTCAGCCATGCTCACTGTGAATGCCTCAAATTGCTGTTTGAGTATAGCCTTCTGNATCCATTCTTGAGGCATAAATCTAAGAAAATTATGGTTTGCATATTCAGTAGATACAGGAGAACCATGAACTTTTAGTTGAGAAAGTAGGTGTTGGAACCTTTCATAACCTTATTCAAGCCCTTCAGCCATGCTCACTGTGAATGCCTCAAATTGCTGTTTGAGTATAGCCTTCTACATCTTCTTGGAATTGGCATTCCCTCCAAATCTGATTCGAATTGCTTCCTAGATCTCTTTGGCATCATCCATCCCATGGAACCTTCTTAGATGTTCTTTTGGAATGGCCATCAGAAGAATGGTCCTACCTTTCCTTTCTTTCTCTATAGCATGTATCTCTGCAGTAGTGACTGGTGGAAGCACTTTGACAGTACCATCCTTGCCTACAGAGATCCTTTTCTTTGAGTTTCCATTCTGTATGACTTTCCACACATCCTTCTCTATGTATTCCAAATAATGTTCCATCTCCATTGCCCATATAGCATACTCTTCTTTCTTAAGAATTGGGAGTTTAATATTGGCCACAGGCACAAGCTTCTATTGATGCTTTGGCTTCTCATTGTCAGAGATAGCATCTTCATGGTTTGATTCTTCAGCATCAGAATCACTCTGACGAATAGAGAATTCATCAACAGGTTTAGACATCTTTTTAGATTTTTTTTGTGAGTGTTTGAGTGGTTGTGGATCTGTGTTTCTTCTTACTCAGAGTCACTCAGCCAGGCTCTGATACCACTTGTAGGTCCAATGATTTGGATCTTAGCAACCTTTGTAAGACAATAGATAACTTGGATAAATCCAAACTATCTATATGAGAAACTCTAAACAATGTATACTTGATGTTAACGCGGAATATTAACACAAGCAGTAAGAACAACACAGAGAATTACTAACTTTATATTCTATTAATTTCTTGAAAACTTGGCATAGAACTCAATGTTGTAGGGTTCCTTTTAAACTATAAGAAACCCTAATTCTAGAAACGTATGAAAGGATGCATGCATATCTTCTCCTAAGATATCTAACCGCGTGCATATCCCTTCCTATAATATCTCCTAAGATATCTAACTTGTTAAGCAAAACAGACTTAACTGAACTAACACAAACAGACTTAACTATAAGTTACCAGACTTAACTTAGTACTGGTAGACTTAACTATCTACCCGACTTAACTAAACTAATCAGACTTTTAAGTCTGTTACAAATAATTCCCAACAATATATAAACCTAGGAAAAATATAAAAAAAGACTATTGTTTAATAAAACTATTTAATTAACTAATATTAATTAATTATTATTAAATCTAATATTAATTATAGAAAATACTAAATGAAAAGGGAAAAATCTGAAAAAATTACTAAAAATACTACAAGTCAATAGGAACTTAAGAAAAATATAAAGTTGGAAAATGCTTTTTGGAAAAGCTGAAAAATAAGCCTAATGGGTTAAATAGAAGCTATCACTTTCTTAAAGGTGATGATTTCTTGATTTTTCTTTTACAAAACTATTTAACCACTGAAATGAGGCAACTTTTGTGAAAAAGTTTTTGCTAAGGCTCAAAAATAAGCTTTGTGCTCACTAATAAGCTCAACACCGAGCTTAATTGGCTTAAAATGAGATTTTTATGGTACAATAAGCTACCAACTAAAAAACAAAGCTAAAATAGGCTAGATATAAGTTAAATGAACTAAGAATAAGCTAAAACTACAACAATTTCACACTGAATAAAGAGAAAGAGCAAAATAAGCAATCCAAAACCAATTGCACACCAAACAGGCCTCACAGGATTATTGCAGGCCAATTTCAAACAGGGGCAAAAGCTCTTGAACCAAAAAGGACCCTGGATCTTAAAAGCTAGTACTACTAGCTTCTCAAATAACCAATAATCACATGTTTAGCTTGAGGTTTGGGCTAAGAAAAAGGCTTATGAACTTGCCTGTGCACACACTAATGAATGAATGGGAATTCAAGTAGCAGTATGGTAAATTTGGTACAGAAGCTCAAAATAAGGCAAACACAGGCACATACAAACTTAGGCAACTCAAATTAACTACAAGGAATCAACAAAAATGACCCTGGATCACACAAGTTCAAGAAATCAACAAGCACAATGGATGCTGATGAATCAGCATAAACAATGACCAAGGGGTAAGTTTGAGGGACAAAATAAGCAAGTTAAAAAGCAAATAAGGCAAACCAAGGGCACAACTAACAAAGCAACCTAATTGGCTACACAAAACATCAAATTGCAAGTGAAATGGCCAAGTAGTGAACAAGATGTGGCTTAAAGAAAAATGGTGCAAACTGTGGTACAGGGGAGGTCACAGGCTAAATTGGTCACTTTGAGCCTAATTTTTGATGAGCAAATGATATTCAAACTCAGATCTTTTTCTTGATTCTTATACACACCCCACCAAAGAACCCAAATCAACAAAAATGAATCAGTTTCAGTCCAAATTGAACCCTAGAGATTACCAAGAAAATTTGTCCATTTTACCAGTTATGACATTTTGACTTTTATAAAAATGAACTAGGTTTGACTTTTATGAACTTAGAGTCATTCCTAATGACTTAAAATGATATATTAGGTTAAAATGAAACTGATTTAAGTTACATTAACTAGTTATACACTGATATGATGAGATCTAGGACTTAAATTCCTAACAGTGAACAAGTAGAAAAGATTTAAGAGTGATTTGACTTTTTGTTCAAAAGACCACTGAGTTTTATGCTTGAACTGGACTATTAGGACCTATTGATATGCTTTAACCAAAAACAACAACAACACACTCTACAACACCGTTAACTCAGTAGATCCAAACACTACTTAACTAACTGTTTTTGTGATTTTCAAAGGAGATGACTTATTAAGACCATGAAACTGGTACATGAGCACTTATATTGCTATAATGAGCTAAATTGAACACATAAAAACCACTCTAATCAACAAACACTCATGAATCTCTATTATGCTAAATGGCAGTGAAAAATGAGATATAGGGCAACAAGAGATTCTAATGAACAAGTAAGCTATATTAAGCCAGAATATAACTAGAATACACTAAATAAGCATACAAGCATAGAGAAAAGCAGCAAATAAGTGCTTCTACAGTAAATGGCTAGAAAGTGGGAAATGAACTTACAAATTGCTTCCAGGCCAAGAACTAAGAACCATGAACCACAAACACTTCCTATAGTTTCTCCACAGAACCACTAACCCAGGGCCATCCTTAACTTACCCTGCTCCAGCCATCTTCTTCTTCTTTGATGATTTTTTTTTATTTTCACCTATTTAATTCTTTTTTTTTTGTTTATGAGCCTAAACCGATTTAAATGTTTCTAATAGCTTTAAAAAGCTATATAAGGAGCTTAAATGAGCCTATGAGTCCATCACAACAACTAGTAACAATATTTAAGTTAACATGAGATTTTGAATAAAAAGTTGTTAAACTGAGAATGAATTGATAAACTGAAATGAAAGGTTGAAATGAGTTTAATTCATACTGAAAAACACTTAGTACATTGTTCTTGAACTAGGAATTAAACTGAAAGATAACATATTAAAATAAACGACATATACTAAGCTAAGTAAAACTAGATATGCTTCCACACTGCTTCTTTTTCCTTTTATAGAGACTTTTATGGATTCTTGTGGGTCTCTGAGCATTTCCCATCACCAATCTTGGCCGTTCGATCACTCAAACTTATCTTGGCCTTTGAATCTTTTTGGCGCCAAAATAAAAAATTGGGGCATGTGGGGGGTGGTGGCATTAAATGTGGCTTGTCTTATTAGGTACATGGTGGGTTGGGCGGTGGATATGATGGTGAAGGTGGGGGTGGTGGATGTGATGGAGTTGCAGGGTGCAAGTTGTGGAAGGAAGGTGGGAGGGTTGACTGGTTTAACTTGGAAGGGAGTTATAAAACGGGGTGTGGGTTTATTTTATGTTTTGGGCCAGTGAAGATATTGGGCCAAGGGAAAAGGGGTGGGAATAAAAGGTAGTGGGTTGGACTGGGTTGGGGTTTTTATTACTGGGGTTGTGTTTGGTTTTGGGTTAAGTAGTAAAAGGGTCCGTTTGGTGTAATGTTATCACAAGGACCATTCATGCAATTTTCTAAAAGTTAGGGACCAGAATTGGACTTTTTCGAAAGTTATTCCAAGGGTGAGACTTGCCAAGTTCCAATAATACAAGGATCATAATTGACTTTTCCACATTTGAAATTCCTAGGGACTAATATGTCAAATCTGAAACTGGAGGGACTAAACTTGTAATTTCTTCAAACTTTTCACCCAGGGTTAAAACTTGACACTTGTGAATTTCCAAGGACCAGAGTTGACTTTTTCTTCCAAAATCTAATGCTCAGGGGCCATTTATGTCAAATTTCAAACTTGAGGGACCATTTCTACCGATTTTTTAAACTTTTGCTCCAAGGACTATTTTTGGGCATTTTGTGATTCTCCTAGGTGTGTTTTGACAATGTGAGCTCAAAAGTGGTGATTTGCTTTCCCGGCTCTGGCTTTTGACACGTTTTCCAAACTCGTGCTCGCTTTTGTCCTTTTTGGCCTGATTTGTGCCAATTTCTGAAATAGTCGTTCCTGCACGATCACAAACACAAAAACACAATATCTTTGGCATTTATGGTTAGTTTGTGTCTGTTTTGGTCTTAATTTGGCAAAGAAAAGATGTGTGAATAAGCACACATCAGCCATCATGGTAAACGAAGATCTCACAAATCTTAGGATCACTAGGAGTCGTAGTTCCATAAAAAACCTTGTTCCACCTTACGTAGAACCTGAAAGNGTTCATTGTCTTCTAAAGAATATGCGGTAATGGTGTCTGGGCCACCAAGGTGAAGAAGGAGAAATGGTGCCCAAAAAGACACGAGCTCGCTGGTGTTTTGTTTTTTGTGCTGTGAATTTGGATATCTTTGGCATTTATGGTTAGTTTGTGTCTGTTTTGGTCTTAATTTGGCAAAGAAAAGATGTGTGAATAAGCACACATCAGCCATCATGGTAAACGAAGATCTCACAAATCTTAGGATCACTAGGAGTCGTAGTTCCATAAAAAACCTTGTTCCACCTTACGTAGAACCTGAAAGGGAGATGCGTAGGCTAAGACAGTCCCTTCCAACACCCGAACCATTTGGCACCACCATCAACTTTGATGAAGCTCTTTCTGAGGAGGAATCCGATCATCATCCTACACCTCCTAGCCCCCAATCCAATCATAATACGGAAATCCCTGAGAATCTAACCCTTAAGTGCCTTAAGGATTATTCGTCTCCCACCCCTCGTGGCTTTTCCAATTGCTATTGTTTTTCCAAACGAACACACAGATGGGGTCTTGGTGCAACTGATGTTTGGCTTGTCCAAAACGTATGCAAGTTTGTCAGATTGAAAGCTGATGATCCAATCCAACATATCAAGGATTTCTTGAAAATAATGGACGCCATCCATTCGGACGAGGCCACTAGAGACACCTCCTGGTTATGATTCTTTCCCCTCACCCTTCACGAGAATGCCAAAGAATGGTATAACAAACTTCCTTCTGAATCCATCTTCACATGGGAGCAACTCATCTCAAAATTTATGAAAAGTTCTTTCCAGCAGGAAGATCTTCAGCAATTAGAGACAAAATCCTCCGTTTTCGCATAGGACAAGCCGAGCCCATTCGTAAATCCTGGATTAGATATAAAGATCTAATAAGACAAGTTCCCCATCACGGCATTGAGCTCTGGCTTCTTGTCCAAATCTTCTACGAAAATGTCTCCCAAAATGACCAGGATGGAATCAACAATTCGGTAAAAGGAAAAATAACCAATCTAAGCGCTGAGGAAGGGTAGAATAGGATTGAGGAATATGCTCAAGATCAAGATGATACCTGGGATGAATCCGATTCGATCATGAGTATATCCGAGGTCATGCAAAAACCCTCTTTTGAGAGCCGGCTAAGAAAGTTACAAGACAGAGTATCATATCTAGTAGGGTTACAAGCAACTAAACGATACCCCATACCTAATTTGCAACCACTGGGGGGCCCGCATGAAGTAGAAGAATGTGGGAAAGAAACCACCACCGAACAAGCATGTTTGTCAAGCCATGACATCTTTGATGACCCTTCCCTGTTAACTTTTTAACAAAAAAATGATTTTACTCCATGGGGAAATTTTGTGAGAAGAGACGAAAAGGAAAAAGGTCCTGACCTCAAAATCAGGAGCACTTTTGAGAATGACCTTGGGCCTTTCACTCATAAAAAAGTCTACTGCTGAAAGGTCTCAATGACATCATCACTGATCAACAAAATGACTTGAAAACCAAGTTCACAGAACTCAATGCTGCCCTTGATGGCTTCACCAAACCTCATGTGAACCAAAAAGATCCGTTGCTCGCCATTACCACTCGAGCCGGAACAACAACTAAGGATCCACCGTACCCTAACCAACACCCCATCGCCGTTGAACCCGACACCCCTCATGAGGAGGAAGGTAATGTGAACAATGAGATTCCCGAGCAACCCCCTCAAACTACTTCTTCTCTACCCACTCCACCCAAACAGCCTGTAAGAGTCCCATAATAAGAGATTCTTGTCATACTTAAAGGATTCGGTTGCCACCATATCCCTCCTTAATGCTTGTTACCATATGCCCAAGTATAGCACATACTTCAAGAGGCTTCTCGCCAACAGAAAGAGGCTTGAGGGTCTTGTAACCTTACGAGAAGAGTGTTCTGTGGTGACCCATCGAGGGCTACCGAAAAAAGTGGACGACCCAAGTAGTTTCACTTTACCTTGCTTTATAGGATCCTTGTTAGTAAAGAATGCTCTAGCTGACTTAGGGGCAAGCATCAATCTTATACCATACTCCATGTTCCTCAAATTAGGATTGTGGAAAACTAGAAGGGGGTTGAATAGTTTTCCCTCTTTTCGTTTTATAAAATGTTTGTTTCAAAATCTTTGATTATAGTTTTCCTTTTTTAAATCTTAAAGTGTTTTGTATCAAATCATCTATTAAGTTAAACTCAATATGAGAAGTGTGAATAATAATCTATTAGATCATATCATATAATTATACACACCATCACAATATTAACTTGTAACTATAATACAATCAATCATCATGACAATATAAGCAACAACCAACACATATTTGCAAGCATAGATATAAAGTGATAAATGCAAGAATAAATGTAAAGAGATAAGAGAAAGAAGATACCGGACACTATGATTTATAGTGGTTCGGCTACAAGGACACCTTCCTTGCCCTACTCCACTTCCCGAGTCACCTACTCGAGAGTTTACAACACCTCTCAACAAGCTCCCTTTTGGCGGAGAAAACCGTACACACCTTTGCTCACACCGTTTAACGACACCAAGCAAAATGTCGAGTCCTAATGCTAGCTAGGACCAAACTTACAACACGACTTCGATCACTACACAACTTCTACAGATGACTTCTTCACAACATTACTTCTTCACAACTACTCGACTACTTCACGCCACTACTTCTTCACGACTACATGACTTCTTCACACTACTACTTCTTCACACCTACATGACTTCTTCACTTTACAACTTCTTCCCACCTCTTCTTACTCACCTATTGACTCACTACTAAGTAAGATCATCTTGATCTACTTATTACATGTACTTACATAACTTATTTCTACAACTTCACATCAATACTAACTAGACTCTAATACTTCTTTGACATGATGATAAGAAGTATTCTTCTCTTGCACTTTGAGTGGTGAAGAATTGAATCACTTGGAATAAAATCTTATAATCTTATGATCAAATGATTTAGAAGGATGTTTAGAAAGGATTGGGACTGAAAATTTTGTGCAAAAGGTGAGGAAAAAATGCAGGAATGAACCTGTATTTATAGGCAAAGAACTCTGACAACAGGAGCGCGTCGGCCCCCTTAAACAGTGGTCGGCCCCCTTAAAATTAAGGGGGCCGCCCAGACAATTAAGGGGGCCGCCCTCCTGTAACGGATAGAAAATCTGTCTTTTTCTAGGAAAGTTTATTTAGTAAAAATCTAACTGATTTTGGTTAAAATTTTGAATTCATATGTTTATTATGAATTAAACATTTTCTTTTATTTATCAAAAGCGTTTTTCTAAAATATATAAAATGTTTATAACATTTTATAAAATTTGTAATGTTTAAATAAAAGTCTCTTTGATCATAAAATGTATTAGACATTTGTTTATACATACCTTAAGTGATTGTTGAAGCATACTCGAGACGTTGAGATGTCGAGAGATGTTGACGTATGAATGCATAGATGATTTGTGATCACAAGTAACTTAAGCACTTTACGTTATGTGTTGTAACTTACATATTTGTCATCATCAAAACATGAAGAGGGTGTTTAGATTAAATATCGTAATATTTATGCCAACAAGGATATTCAGGGTTGAAACAAACATGTATGAATATCCAACTGGCCGACAGGTCGGTCAAATATTACTTAGGAATATGCGAGAACGTACTCGTTAAGGTTGGGAAGTTCAATTTTCTGGTAGATTTCGTAATCTTGGAGATGGAAGAAGACGACCAGGTGCCCATCATTCTAGGCGGACCATTTCTTGCCATTGCTCGAGCTGTCATTGATGTTCATGATGGCAAACTAACTTACAAGTAGGGGCCGATAGCCTAACCATTGACATCAAGGATACGATGAATCTTTCTCTCAAAGCAGATAACCGACTGTATTTCATCAGAGAGGTCGACGAACTGTCCGATATCATCGACAAATGTGTGGATGAACAAATTGAAGCAGGTTGGTTGCGAGACGAGGCCATCTTACCTGTACACGATGAGGAAGAGACAAAGGATGTCAAAGCAGTCTCCTTCTATCCTAGATAAGAACCCGCTGAGCTGCTCAAACTCCGTAAGCCTGAAAACAAGCTTAAACCCTCCATCTTAGAACCACCCAAGTTGGAACTTAAGGAACTTCCAGATCATCTGTAATATGCTTTCCTTAAGAAGGGGATCAACTCCCAGTAATCATAAACTCCTCCTTAAAAGATGAGCAAAGAGACAAGCTCCTAGGAGTCTTACAGAAGTATAAAGGAGTTATCGCTTGGAGTGTAGCTGATATAAAGGGAATCGACTCGACCTTCTGCACACACAAAATCCCCGTGGAGGATGATTATAAACCAACCGTGCAACCTCAAAGGCAAGTAAATCCCAACATCAAGGAAGTTGTGAAGAAAGAAGTCATCAAACTCTTGGATGCAGGGCTAATTTACCCAATTTCAGACAGTCCATGGGTTAGTCCTATACAGGTTGTACCAAAGAAAGGAGGGATGACCGTAGTGAAAAATGACAACGATGAGTTATTGCCCCAAAGAACAGTCACCGACTGGCGTGTATGCATCGATTATAGGAACTTGAATGATGCAACTCGAAAGGATCATTTCCCTCTATCATTCATCGATCAAATGATAGAAAGATTAGCATGGCATGAATATTACTATTTCTTAGATGGGTTCTCAAGGTACTTCCAAATCCCTATCGCCCTTGAGGACCAAGAAAAGACCACGTTTACATGCNAGGGATGACCGTAGTGAAAAATGACAACGATGAGTTATTGCCCCAAAGAACAGTCACCGACTGGCGTGTATGCATCGATTATAGGAACTTGAATGATGCAACTCGAAAGGATCATTTCCCTCTATCATTCATCGATCAAATGATAGAAAGATTAGCATGGCATGAATATTACTATTTCTTAGATGGGTTCTCAAGGTACTTCCAAATCCCTATCGCCCTTGAGGACCAAGAAAAGACCACGTTTACATGCCCCTATGAGACCTTTGCTTAAAAAAGGATGCCTTTCGGACTCTGTAATGCCCTCGCCACTTTTCAACGATGTATGACGGCAATCTTTCACGAGTTAATGGAAGACAGCATGGAAGTTTTCATGGATGATTTTTCAGTCTTTGGAGACTCGTTCGACCGTTGTCTTACTAACCTTGAGAAAATCTCAAACGTTGTGAGGAGACCAACTTGGCTCTAAACTGGGGAAAATGTCATTTTATGGTAAAAGAAGGGATTGTGCTTGGGCACAAAGTCTCAGCAAATGGAATTGAGGTGGACTGAGCAAAAATTGAAGTTATATCCAAGTTACCTTATCCAACTACAGTCAAGGCAATTGATAACATCAAATTTACCCCCAATCTAACTGTTAATTTCCCTCTTAAAATGCTCATCTTTTCTACTTATATGAAGAATATATACTCTTATTTCTTCCTATTTTGGTTTCAGGGTAAAGATGAGTAAAAGAACAAACTTAAGCGGAAATGGAAGGACTTTGGAGCAAATACGTGGAAATTATGGATTCTGTACTAACTACGGCGTAGAGGGTTATCTACTTACGCCGCAGCAAAGCTTGACGAAGACTACGCCGTAGAAGCTCTCCTACCTACGGCGTAATGGAGAATTTATGAAGACTACGGCGTAACGCCACAACAGGCTACGGCGTAGAAGTCCACTAAAGAACAATACGGAGTAGGCAACTATCCAAGCTACGACGTAGGAGCTACGGAAGAAGCTACGGCGTAGCCACCTTATATGCTACGCCGTAGGAGGTTTATCACCAAGACTTTATGCCCTTAACACTTGATCAAGTTACGGCGTAACACAATTTGCAAAGGTTACGGCGTAACAACCCTAATACGCTACGCCGTAACATAGTCGGGGCCTATAAATACCAAACATAATTCCGAGTTTTTTATATCACTTCCCATCTTTTCACCAAAGCAACATTTGGAAAAAACTCGGGAAAGAGGAAGAACGAAGTTCTAGCCACATCCAAATCATTTCCAAGGGAGGAATCACACGCTGATCATAAGTGTTTTCATTCCTTTACTTTGTATTCGATTCATGCTTAGATTTGTAATAATTCAACTTTGTTTTACTGCAATTATGAACATGAGTGGCTAAGCACCTTTAGGTGTTAGCCTAGTTATGAAATTGTTAAGTTATTGACTTAGTTTTCCACGCATCTATTATCTATTGTTTGTTTACTTTCATGGCGAGGCTTGGGACACTCTAGTTCCCATAATATTTAGCGTTGGTTGTTCCTTAGAGGCTTATGGAATTAACCCTAGGAAGCAAGCCAATAAGGATGTGACTTGGTAAGGGATAAGTGCCAACCATAATCGTCTTCCCTTACCATGCATGTGCGAATTAACCCTTGGACCACCTACCAATGCTTTACACTTAACGGAATTAGAGGGGTGTAAGATCTGACCATGCCGCATTCGTTAGTCTTGTCCATGTTAGTAGAGGCACTTAATGACTCTTATTTCTTCGTACCGATGAACCCACAGTTTTACAATAACTTTGGATAGGACAGGGTATAAGATAGATCTAGGCGAGTTTGACCATCTGACCGGAAATGAATATTGAATCCCCGAACGATATGATAGGATGCACCTATAGGAAAACTAGTCATGATCATAACAAGAGTAGTAATTAGTTTAACACTACTTCTCTCTACTAATTTCCTTCAATTTACTTATTGTCTTGTCATTTACTTTTATTAGTTTAATTAATCTTTCAACTCAAAACCCCTTTTTCCACGTGACATGACTTAGATAATTTCCGCACCTTAGCTCTTTGGACGACCTCGGTTTTACCATTTAACTATACCACAAACGACCGGATACACTGTCCGTTAGTGCGTAAAAGGTAGACCTTAGGTAAACGAGACTTTATAAATATTAAAACCTGGTCAGTAAAACCTACATCAGCAATACGTAGCTTCTTAGGTCGTGCTGGTTTCTATAGGAGGTTTATAAAGGACTTCTCAAAAATAGCTCGACCAATGACTCAGTTGCTTGTCAAGGATGTCCCGTTAGATTTCTCTCAAGATTGTAAGGATGCATTCGATCGATTGAAGCAGGAACTCACGCAAGCTCCAATCATGGTTACGTCTAACTGAGAGTTTCCTTTTGAGATCATGTGTGATGCTAGCGACTATGCCATTGGAGTAGTATTAGGTTAAAGGCTCAACAAACACTTCCAGCCAATATACTATGCTAGCAAAACCATGAATCCTGCCCAAGAAAACTACACCACCACCGAAAAGGAACTATTAGCCGTAGTATTTGCCTTTGAAAAGTTTCGCCAATATCTTGTTCTTTCAAAAACCGTAGTTTTTTACAGATCACTCAGCTCTTCGATACCTTTTCACTAAACAAGACGTGAAACCATGATTAATTCGCTGGATATTACTGTTACTAGAGTTTGATGTAGAAATTCGCGATAAAAAGGGGGCGGAGAATTTAGCGGCTGATCATTTCTCTCGACTCGAAAACCCCAACCTTGATGATTATGACAAGAGTGAGATTCGGGATTCATTCCCCGAAGAACAGCTCATGTCAATAAATGACTCCGAACCATGGTATGCAGACTATGCTAACTACGTGGCGAGCAGGGTTATTCCAGAATATATGAATGGACACGAGAAAAAGAGGTTCTTCGCTCAATTGAAGTATTATTTATGGGACGAGCCTTTCTTGTTTTGCAGGTGCCCTGACCAAGTGATCAAGCGTTGTGTTCTGGGAATGAGGCGATAAGAATCATGAAAGATTTCCATGCAGGTCCATCAAGAGGACATCATGGGATGAACACTACCACAAGGAAGATTTTTGATGCAAGATTCTATTGGCCCAAAATATTCTGAGATGTGAAGGGAATGATACAGGCATGTGATGCATGTCAATGGGCTGGAAATATCTCCAGGAGGGACGAAGCACCTCAGAACTATATACAAGTTTGTGAGGTTTTCGATGTTTGGGGAATAGATTTTATGGGACCCTTTCCATCATCTGAGGGAAATGAATATATCTTAGTAGCCATTGACTATGTTTCAAAATGGGTGGAAGCACAAGCTCTTAGGACTAATGATGCTAGGGTGGTTATTCATTTCTTAAAAAAAATTGTTTGCTATATTTGGGATCCCAAAAGCTCTCATCAGTGATAGGGGAACCCATTTCTGTAATGAACAAATGGAGAAAGTCATGAAACGATATGAGGTCTCCCACCGATTCTCTACCGCTTACCATCCTCAAACCAATGGTCAAGTGGAGAACACAAATAGAGCAATAAAACAAATACTGGAGAAGACAGTTAGTCAAAATAGAAAAGATTGGTCCTTTAAACTTGACGAGGCTTTGTGGGCATTCCGAACTGCCTACAAGACACCTATCGGAAAAATTCCGTTCCGAATGGTCTATAGCACGGCATGCCACCTTCCAGTAGAACAGGTACACAAGGCATATTGGGCGTTTAAGGCTTGTAATTTTGACTATACGGTACCCGGGACAAATAGGTTCTTGCAACTCCATGAGCTTGATGAACTGAGACTGGAGGCTTATGAGTCCTCCATCACATACAAGGAAAGGGCGAAAAGATGGCATGAACAACGGATTAAAAAACCTAAAGAGTTCTCAGATGGAGACAGTTCTGCTATATAATTCTCGTTTAAGATTATTTCCTGGAAAACTTAAATCTAGATGGTATGGACCTTTCACAGTAAAAGGCGCCTCGAAAACTGGAGTTGTTGTGTTAATTGATGATGAAGGTAGGGAATTCACTGTAAACATACAGCGCGTTAAGCATTATCAGGATAATGGTAACAAAATGATCAATGAGGAGGACATAGCCTTTGATGATGAGGTCACGTAAGGACGTGACTTTGAGTCTAGCTACAAGACTCGTTAATAAAGAAAAGCGCTTCTTGGGTGGCAATCCAAGCTTTATTTGTTTGTTTGTTTGTTTGTTTTATTTTATTTGCTTTCGTATGTACATTTTTATTGTTTATGGTTCATGCTTCAAAATAATTTGTGAAAATGCTTTATTTTGTTTTTAACTTCATCTTAACTACATATAAAGGTATTTTGCAAAAGATAAGTGTAAGGGAAATCTAAATTTGTTTTCAAAGAACGAATTGAACATGAACGATATCAATGAGATATAAGCTTACATATTAGTACTTGTTTGAGTCAAATGCTTGTATCGAGTCATAATGAAGTTTTGCAGGATTCCAGGAATTAAAACATAGATTTTTCCAGAAATTTTTCGGAAACAAAATATAAGATTTCTGTCAGTTCAATTCTGACGGCGTCAGGTGTTAGTTTTATGAAAATTTTGCAAATTTTATTTTTCCGCCGGAATTGTAAAGTTTCGTTAAATCCATATTTTATAAACTCTAGGAATCTGCAAACATTCATTCCACAAGCATTATATCTTTACTTGCTTTCTAGGATTTTAATTTTATATAGATTTTACCGTCGATTTCACGCGAGGTTTCTTGTTTTTTTTCTCAGCTAATTAAAAGGTTATATTGGACAAGAAGATGTACATGGATAGTCAAGTTTTTGGCACAAAGTTTCAGGTTTCTGGGCGCATCAAATTTTTGGCGTTGCTTTAATCTTGAAGTTTCTACATTCTCTTGGAGGAGGATTTAACCGTGTTACCACATTATCAACGCCAAACGAATCAGGGGAGTATTTGTTTTCATTATTTCATTTATTTTTACTTTTATGTCTTTTAATTGAACATTGGGGACAATGTTCGGCTAAAGTGTAAGGGGGGTAAATGAAGATTTCTTAGAGAATACAATTGCGCTTGATTTTTGTTTGTTTAATAGTAGATGTGTAATAAAACTAAGAGAAACATTTGTTAGGGTAATTTTAGCACCAACTTTAAATTTTTTTGCAACATATAGGAGTGATACTTTAGTCTTAATAAGCGTCTCATGGATAGGAGTTGTATGACTAGCACAAAAACCGTACCACTCAAAAATTTTACCCCAAATATGTGAGGTTCGCCCCTAGATTTGTTAGGAAAAGCCTTAGTGCTTATGAGTGTACCGGTAGTATTTAGATTCTAGAACTTGCGTTAGTGATTCATCCCGAGACCACAAGTGAGACTACATCCGTGTAGTTAGATTTACTACGTGATAAGAGGCATTAGGATAACCCTTGTTTTACACCCGTAATGTAATTACGTTGACTTCATTGGTCAAGTAATTCTCCCACACCCTTGCGATGTACTCATTTTTAGTACACGATACCCTTAGTACACCCCTCCGAGCCTATTTTTTCATTTCTAACTTTAAGCATTTTACTTAAAGGAAGAATTTGTTTACAATCCACCCCCAAATGTACACCCAAATCGCCTTTGCCTACCTCGTATGCACTAATCTTTAGTGCATTATTGTTACAACATTTGTTTAAACCCTTTGTCAATTGTCTGATTGATTACATGGTTGCTAAGTCGAGTCATATCTTGTACATATTGTTTTGGGACGATTGGGACTCATGGGTAAAGTACTAGTATTATGGAGTAATGGGGAAGAAGCCAATTATTACCCCCCCCCATATGTACGTAAATGTTTTAAAGAACTCCAAGTGTTTTGATTATCTTAATTTGAGTCATTAGAATAATTATTTGTAAAGTATGTAAAAGTTCAAGTGTAAGGGGAGAACCGATCCCCCTTGATGTATTATTTTTGATGGTAGGGCAAGAGTGTATGAAAAAAAAATCGAAAAATCAAGAAAAACGGAAAAAAAAATAGAAAAAGAAAAGAGAAAAACATACGGACTACCATCCCGTTTCCTTTTATGTTTAATTTGTGTTTATGTTATTTTGTTTTGTTAGCTTAAGTTGAGTCGAGTCTTGGCTTAGCAACGCCACGCTTTACATGTAATTAACTAAGACGATTGTCTTGCTACCAGTAAAATATCCTTTATCCAACAAACCGTGTTTTCCATATCCCTACACCTAACGTTACAACCCTTGAAAAGCCCTCTTTGATAGTTTATCTTAGGTGCTTATGCCTAGTGGTGGAGGTTTTTGATCCTTTCCCAAGCCTATGGTAATCTATTTGCTATGACAGGTAGTGAGTGATATTTTTCCATTTCCATTAGTGATATATAGGTTTATAACACCCGAGAGATGAGAGTATCCAAACACTATTTGTGAGGTACTAGTATATGATTTCCGTGCTTGTTTTGATTAAGGTAGAGCGATCATTTGTTGTAATTACTTTTATGTTAATGTTAAATCACCCCTAACTTGTATTTTGATTAGATTAAAAGCTCATTTGCTTTAGGACAAGCAAATCTCAAGTGTAAGGGTATTTGATGAGACGAAAAATGTCACGATTTTAAGGGGTCATTTAAGCCCTAACTCGTGAATATATGATCAAATATTTCCTTAAATGGTTTTTTTGTGAATTTAGGTACTTTGAAGAGGAATTTTGGAAAAGGAAGCATTTTGGACGTTTTTGGGGCATAAAAGTGCAGAAAACGACAAAGTCAAGAGTCCAAGCTGGAAACAGTACCTGACGGCGTCAAGCTCTACAAGGTGAAGCCGTCACTCATTGAAGAAGAGGTGGATAATTTTACACTTGACGGGCCAAAAAAATTTCAAGAAATTTACACGTGACGCCGTCACGTGTACTTTCACCAAGGCCGTCACGCTTTAAGACAAAGAGAGACGCCCCAGAACCAAATCTAACCAGACGGCGTCAAAAGTGGATCTAGGCAATCAAGAAACCCTAATCACGGCGAGGTGACGGCATCATGACCAAAAGGGTGACGCCATCAGATTGTAAAATCTATATATATTTTTTGTTTTTTCATTCATTAAGAGAGGACTTTTGGTACGAACTTAGGGTACGAACCCTAGTCGACTTTTGCAGCTATTTTGAGGTTTCAAACCCTATTTTCTTCCATGTTTAATAGAAGATAAATTATCCTTTAATCATTCAATATGTCTATGTGTTGTTTGATTATATCGTATGCTTTTCTTTCCTTTAACATGCTAGGATAGGTTTGTATGTGTTTGCTTAGGTCTAATGAAACATAGTTGTTGATTATTTATTATTTGGTTTGCTATTGATTGTTGTGGGTGGATGTTTATCGATGTTAGGCTTAAGAAAACTGGCAATACTCCAAATGGTAACATGCTTGAACCTCTTAAGAAACATGAGTCGGATGTTGTGGCACCCCNATTTTTCGTTTTGTCATTCATTAAGAGAGGACTTTTGGTACGAACTTAGGGTACGAACCCTAGTCGACTTTTGCAGCTATTTTGAGGTTTCAAACCCTATTTTCTTCCATGTTTAATAGAAGATAAATTATCCTTTAATCATTCAATATGTCTATGTGTTGTTTGATTATATCGTATGCTTTTCTTTCCTTTAACATGCTAGGATAGGTTTGTATGTGTTTGCTTAGGTCTAATGAAACATAGTTGTTGATTATTTATTATTTGGTTTGCTATTGATTGTTGTGGGTGGATGTTTATCGATGTTAGGCTTAAGAAAACTGGCAATACTCCAAATGGTAACATGCTTGAACCTCTTAAGAAACATGAGTCGGATGTTGTGGCACCCCCAAAATCACAACGCAGCGGAATACCACTTTGGGTGCCATTTCATAGTTCATACACACAAGTTACAGAAAACGACCTCAAAAGAGACGTTTAATAAAATGTCACATTTGATTTGATAAATCAGAGTACAAAGGTCCCAACAATTTCTATTTAAAACTTAAGTTACAAGATTTAAAACATGACTCATATGTATATTTAAAAAAAATAAAAAGTTATCGAATGCGTAGAAAACAAGTCCTTCAATATTTGATATCCGTGTGACTCCGATTGCTCCCAATGCTCAGCTAGCATACTAATACCTGAGAAAATACATGCTAAAAAGTCAACATAAAGTTGAGTGAATTCATAGAGTTTAATAAGTAATCAGTTGAATACAAGCATTATTCATCAATTGACATGTAACGAATACAAGTCGGGAAATAAGAATTATAACATCAAGCTCATGACACCGAACCTTAACGAAATTTAATAATGCCCAGGAAGGTAATCTTTGCCATTTACCTTAGATTCTCAATATTATGTGCCCGTTTGATCTACCGATATCAAGTGAGCGCTACTCACCTGGGCATGTTTGTTAAACCCAATATGCATATTCATAATATTAACGTTTACTCCGCACGTAATTAACGGTCCATGAAATTAGGGACTTTTAGGGCAAGAAGTACTCGATGTCTATAATTCACGTAATCAGGACAAACATACCAAAAACTACTTGTATTCAGTTTATAAAACTAGCCTGTATCTCCCTCGCGGAGTTTATAAAAACATTTAAGTATGTAAAAGGCGAGGTTATGAACTCACTGTGAGTAAAGGAAATAGCAAGGAACAAGCAAGATAAGAAATAGCCGCGAAGTTCTACGAGCAACCTAAATAGATATACGCCTGTCTTAGTTTTTTGAAAATAAATATTGATGCGATATGGCTATATATTATATAAATTATGATCTTAATTATGCTTGGTACATAATTTCTATATACTTAACAAGTTCTAATTTGCTATTTAAAAATGGTCTTTAAGTATGACATTTACATTTCTTACAAAAATTCAAGTGTTAAGTCTAAGGTTCCATTTTTATAAAGTGTAAACCCTTTTTATACTTTTTATCTTAAAGCTGAAGGAATTTTTTTAAACTTGTTCACTTTCAAAAATCCGTTACTTGCAAACCGTATGTCAAAAAATTAAGTACTTTATATCCCCGGAAAGGTATTCATCTATACTAACAAGTTTTGTGGGTCCTACTAAGTTAAACAATACCTAACAGTAGTAAAATTACTAGTTTACCATAACTACCCAGTTCTGAAAATATTAACATCACAACACTCCCACGAAAGTCGCGATATCTAAAGTTCTACAAGTCCAATTAATTCCCCGTTTGCGGCCACTTTTAAGTTAAGATGTTATCTACAACTTTTATATTTTGAGTAGGGGTGGAAACGAGCCGAGCCGCTCGTGAAAAGCTCGGGATAGGATCGGTAAAAAGCTCGAACGAGCCGAGCCTAAACGAGCTCGAGCCCGAGCTCGAGCCTAAGTTTGAGCTCATTTAATAATCGAGCTCGAGCCCGAGCTCTATACAAAAAGCTCGAGTAGGCTCGCAAGCCTAAACGAGCCCTAGAAATATATACGTATATATATTGTCTATACGTATAAACGAGCTTAAAAGTAGTAAACGAGCTCGAGCCTTATGTAATTAACGAGCCGAGCTCTATTTGAACTTTTTTTTTTCTTTAAAACTTTATATAAATTAGTCGAGCCCGAGCCCGAGCTCGAGCTTGTGAAAATTTTCACGAGCCGAGCTCGAGCTCAATATATAAAGCTCGAAACGAGCTCGAGCCCGAGCTCGAGCTTTATATATGTAAACGAGCCGAGCTCGAGCTCTGGCAGGCTCGGGCTCGGCTCGGCTCGTTTTCACCCCTAATGTTGAGTAACAGTGGGTTATTCACAAAAAAACGACTTTTATATGTTTCAAATCTGTTACTTAGAATGTAACATGTTTCTCGAAAACATTTCTAGTTTAATCATCGTAATGAGTTATTCAATGAAATACCCGTCAAAACAACCGCAAGATATTGATCTAAAACTACATATTTTTAGTTTATGTCCAAAGTTCACTGAGAAAATCAGTTTATTACGTTTTACGCCAGATCAGAAACCACTGTTGCATGTCTAGTCCTTTAGTGATTTTATAGTGTTCTAAGCTATGTACCAAGCCTAACAGAGCATGATAACTTATATACTATACAAATACATCAAATAATATTACACTTAGAGTAGTGAAAGCAAAAATAAAATGAAAAGGGAGTCGAGAGTTTTCTTACAAAAGTGAAGAACAAGATGATACAACAACAAGAACACTAAACCTAGTTTTACCCAATCAACACTTGCACCTTTTCTTTACCCCATATCAACCCCGAATTTTAATCACCAAAACCCTTGTAAATACTTGAAATTTCACAGCCCTTAAACCCTTGAAAACTCTTGGAAAAATCACCAACAAAACCCTCTTGCATGTGACCAAAAATCAAATAGAATGATGAGATCCACTTACTAGAAGTGAAAATCAATGAAACCTTTTCTAGGGCTTAGATAGAAACAACCCAAATGACACCAAGACTATTGAAACCATTCTCTTATAGCCTTCAAAATGTGATTAGAGGTTGAAGGAAATAACTCTAATTAATCTTGAGTAAGACTTCAAGAAAACACGTAGAAAACATCAAGAAACTCTTCAAATCTTTGATTCGAATCACCATCTTTTGCAAGCACCTTCAAGAGGATGTTGTGGAGATTATTTTGTAATAAAAAATTATGTTAGATGGTGGTATGGTGGTGATGAAAATCGGCAGCCCATAAGGAAGGAGGAAGAAAATGAGCTTGAGAGAAATTAAAATGAAGAGTAAAGGGTAAGTGTGAGATTTGCATGTATAGAAAACATAAAAAGTGAAGTGTTTAGGTGGTTTTGCTTGGCCCTATGAGGGGTGGCTGGTTTTGAGGTGTTTCCAAGGGGTGGTACTTTTATTTTTTTTGTAAAAATATATCATATATATGTTGTGTTTATTAAATAAAAGTATAGTGTAGAAAGCTGGAGTTTAAAACGTAAAAACACGAGTACCGGGTGAAATAAAATGTGGAAACTTTATAAAATGTAAAATGAGTTCATTTTCAAGTATCTAGACTCTTATTAGCTTAAATAATATGTGTACACTATTGTTGGTGTTAAAAATTTGCAAAACGTGACGATTTACGCGATTATTGGGTTTATCGGGTAACGTGGAAGTTAAAACTTATAAAATGTCATAGAAGTAATATTTTTATAAAGATATTACATTTAGCTTAAAATGACTAAATTTGATGTTTCATATATTTCCCGAGCCTTTCGGAGTGTTATAACATCGTTAAAGCTTAAAACGCGAGCCGAGAACGCGTAAAACATAAAAAGTGCAAGGTTTATGTAAAATTGGAAAAAAGTAAATTATAACTTTTTAAAATAGGATTGTAAGGAAACAAAAATGCATAAGAAGTGTAGACTGAACATAGTCTTTTCGCGGTTGAATTAATTGAACGTGTCATAACGTACGCGGATAACTTCCGACGAATCTAATTATTTAAAAAAACAAGTAGAACAGTTTAATAATAAAATACTAAAATTAATGACATGAAAATTTTAAAATGTCACAGATGTGAACTACGGCTAATTGGTTAAACTTAATGCATAAGCCACTGTTTATAATCCCTATTATATGGGCGCTTTATGCATCGTTGTAGGAGGAGATAAGAGCTTATAGAGTTGGGGAAGATTGTACACGCCCCCACGAATGTTAATAATAGACTAAAACCCGGCATCCACGCAATTGTAGCAAACCTATCAATAAACAAAAGATAACTAGGGAGTAAGGAAATCTAAGTAAACACGTTTGTCTTCTTATTAGAAGTCTCTCATTTTATTCTCTTGTTATTTTATTTTTATTGCATTAGTAGTTATTTAGGTTAGTTGACAAGCAACTAATTCCGCCCACTTTTCCAATACCCGAGATTTTATTTGCTTTCATTAAAACACAAAAATACAAAAAGAATCATCCCTCACCTCTAGAACTAGTTTAATCCATTTTAATCCTAACGAACACTATTCCCCGAGAGAACGATCAATCCCCCGGTACTTGCCACTACACTATACTACATCGTTCAGGTACACTGCCCTGTGGGGATTGCAAGCTTCTCAAGATCCCTTGAGAAGTAAAACCTTTTGCGTAGACGCAATCCACGCATCATCATAGCAGACTAAAGTTAGCACAATAACATGCCTCGATTTTCCACAATATATAATCACTAACTTTTAAATTTGGCGCTCGTATAGCATATATAGATAAATTGATATAAAGTTTGGTTTCTTTATTTTTTAGTAGAGTGTGGATTTTTCTTGGACAATTAATAAAAAATGGTTACATAAAATCTTCCGAAGTTTGTAACAAATTTGCAAATATTACTGTGATTTTTTTTCCTGTTTACAACTTTATTAGATAATAAACTTCATTTATCAAAGGGTAAATTGCAAAAATAGTCACTCAGGTTCCACATTTTCGCAAAAATGGGACCGAGACAAAAAGTAGCGCAAAAAAGCCACCCACATTCCACATTTTTGCAAAAATCGCCACCGAGAGGCCTTTTCCGTTAGTTTTCCCGTTAAGTGCCATGTCATCGAGGGTAGTTTCGTCATTTCATGTACTTTCTTTATCTCCTGCCAACTTTTTGGGGGACTATTTTTGCTGAAAAGGCCTCTCAATGGCAAATTTGCAAAGTTATTCTCAGGTTTCATAATAAATTGTCAACGCTTTCACACACACACACACACAAGCAGAAACACACACACACACCCCCGTAAACAAATAATTATCATTCCCTTTTTCAGTAATATGTCTTGGTGTCTTGATCTCGTGGTTGCTTGCAACTCGTTTGTCATATCAGAAATGATGCTAACCCATTACCGGCGAGAGGTTGAGGAGGACATTCATCATGCACAAGAGTTGATGTGTAGGTGCCAAAGGCTGTCTAATAGGCTGGGTGTTAGGGGGGACCTGATTGCGGAGCTCCAACTCTTAAGGGGCTCGAGAACTGCAAGGGCCAATGTGAACAAGCTTAGGAGGCTTCAGTCAGCAGATATAAGAAAGATGAGTGGGTTGATGAGGATGCTTAAGCAAACTAACGA
>LBNU01039549.1:179694-212873 GCA_014162995.1 Artemisia annua
TTTTTTTTTTTTTTTTTTTTTTTTTTTTTTTTTTTTTTTTTTTTTTTTTTTTTTTTTTACCACGAGATTTGAATTTCTTTGGTGGAGAGGTAGGTGTTTCGGGAACTTCGTTGGTTTCCGTTTGAGATTGTTGTGATTCTTGAGTGAATTGGAGGTTTTGGAAATCGGTATTTAAGGAGTTTTGTTGTTGGCTTTCTTGCCAAAATTTTAACGCTTGATGTTGTTGGAAAAGTTCTGTGTTGATATAAATAATGCGTAAAAATGTTATTGATATTTTTCGATATCCCTATGTTTTGACGATCACAAAATATAAAAACATTAAACGTAAAATTACTACGTTAACAAGTATTTAGTTACAAATATCATTTTATCCAACTAAATCACCTAAGGTATGAATAAACAAATGTCTAATACATTTTATGATCAAAGGGACTTTTATTTTAATTTTACAAAGTTTATTAAATCATATAAACATATTATATATTTTTGAAAAACACTTTCAAATTGGTGTAAGCGAAAGTTGTGTAAGGTTTCTCCACCACAAGGGGGTTGACATAGTGAAGAAAACTCTCGAGTAGGTGACTCGGGGAGTGGAGTAGGAACAAGGAAGGTGTCCTTGTAGCCGAACCACTATAAATCCTTGTGTTGTGGTTTGATCTTTCTAACTCTATCTTTTCATTACTTTTATACTTGTATTATATTTGCTTAGATTAGTTAGTTAGTTAAAAATTGTTCATATAGTGCAAGTAGTGATCTCACATAAACTAGAATCGAAGTTTTGAAAACAAAACTTTTTATAAATAAAAGGGACGTAAAACTATTCACCCCCCCCCCTCTTCTAGTTTTCCACAATTGGTATCAAGAGCCACGTCAAACAAGATTTTTAAAATAAATTGTATTTTAAAACTTGAATCGATCTATGGAATCGGAAAAATATTTAGAAGGGCAATCCATGCAAAGACCACCACTATTTGAAAGTGATGGATTTCTCTATTGGAAAAATCGATTTGAAACTTATGTGAAATCAAAGGATCTAGATCTTTGGCATGGTATAACGAATGGTGATTTTCTTCCTATAAAAAATAATCCTGAAACTAAGGGATGAACTTGTACCTTTTGAAAAACAAAACGATGATTTGAAATAGAAACTTGCTAAAAATAATGAGGCTAAAATGGTGATTTACAATGCGTTACCACGCAAAGAATATGAAAGAATTTTTATGTGCAATACCGCAAAAGAAATTTGGAATTCCTTACTAATCACTAACCAAGGTAATAGTCAAGTCAAAGATAATAAAATAGATCTTCTTGTACAACAATATGAACAATTTACGATTCCGGAAGAGGAATCAATAGATAATGCTTTTGCTAGATTTAACACAATCATCACAAGTCTAAAATCACTTGATGAGAATTTTTCTAGCAAGAATTTTGTAAGGAAATTTCTTAGGGCTCTCCATCCGAAGTGGCGCGCTAAGGTGACGGCTATTGAAGAATCAAAGATTTATCAACTCTACAACTTGATGAGCTAATTGGAAATATGAATGTGTATGAAGTAATAATAAAGAAAGACTCCGAAATGGTCAAAGGAAAAAGAGAGCAAAGCAAATCAATTGCATTAAAAGCAAAGAAGGACTCTAGTGACGAAGAATACTCAACATCCAAAAGCGATGACGAAGAATATGCTATGGCCGTGAGAGACTTCAAGAAGTTCTTGAAAAGACGAGGAAGATACGATAGACAACCATATGATGAAAGGAAGACACCACAAAGAAACAAGGATGATAAGAATAGCTAAAGTGAAAGGAAGTGCTTCAAGTGTGGAGACCCAAATCATCTTATTGGAGAATGTCCGAAATTGTCAAGAAGTCAAAACCACAAGGCCTTTGTAGGAGGAGCATGGAGCGATAGTGACAATGATGAAAAAGAGACAACAAGAGAAGAAAAGTGTCTCATGGCAAAGGCATCCGATGAGGTATGTTCCGAAACCGAGTACTATAGCGATGAAAATTTATCTTTAGATGAAAAAGACTTAGATAGCGAATATAGTATATTATGCAAAGTAGGACAAAAAGTCATGGCTAAAAATAAACTACTAAAACAAACTAACAACAAATTAAAAGATGAAATAGTTGAATTAAAAATTAAGATACACAACTTAGAAAAAGGTAAAGAAAGTATTATGGAATGTAGAGAATGTATAGTTGTTAAAAATGAGCATGAGCAACTTAAGGAAGAAATTACTAAACTTGAGAAATTTGAAAATAGTAGTAATTCACTCAAGCAACTAATTAGCATTCAAAGAATATCCGGAGACAAAACCGGGTTAGGATACAACTCAACCGGAGTATCAACTAGTGAAACTAAAAATGTAAAATTTGAAGATGAAACTAGTGAATTAAAACCTAAAGCAAAATACATTCTTTTGAAAGATAGATTAGTACCCATTGCTAGTGATGAGGAAGTTAAAAGTTTTCATAAATCATCTTTAAAACCCGAGGCCGAACCTTTTAAACCAAGAATAAGGTCTAAAACTCCACCACCTAGAAAACCAATTAGTTCTCATCCTAGGTCTAAAACTTCTCAACCTAGAGTAAACAAAAATAGACAAAACTTTCACAACAATCATCAAATGTGGAATTTCAATCATTGGGGAATGATTCCACCATATATACACCCAATTCAAATACAAAAAATGTTCGGATCAAACAACTTCGGTCAAATGAGACAATGGGGACCAACAAGATGAATTCAACATTCTTTGGAATACTTGGAAATCTATCCGCTTCAACAAGATCATGCAACCGTTTTGAAGACTTTGTAGAAAAATCTATTGAAGACAATAAGGTACACATCTCTTTTAATTTTCTTATCAAGATTGCATGCTTAGTTTAGTATCTAGGTTATATATGTTAAGATTTGCTTTGTAGTATCTCATAGCTATTTTACATATACATATACTTATACATATAATACATATATATAGTTGAATTTCATTTGTTGATTTTCTAGAACAAGGAATTATTCGTTTACGAACCTTTTCTTTTCCCCCTTTGGCCTCCTTGAACTTTAACGTTCAACGATACTCATGTTGATGTAGAGAAATGAGTTGATAAATCTATGGATGAAACAAACTCCCGTCATCTTTTGCATTTGTCTCCCTCTCAAATTCTCGTCTTATAAACCCATATTATATACATATACATAAATATTTATATATATACATATATACCTTCCACAATTCTCTCGTTGACTTGACGGCTTGATTAATTTTATCCAAAATTATCAAGAAAATTTATTTGACGAAATGTCAAATAAAAGTGTCAAGTAATTCCTTTCATGCGAATTCTATCCAACGTATTTTCGATTAAATATAAATCTAATATATATACATAAATATTTTTTGTTCTTTCTAGAAACAACGCCGCGGAAATTCCAGATTTTGGAGGGCGGCCTTCTTAAAATTAAAGGGGCCGACTGCCAAAATAAAGGGCAGCCCCCTTAAATTTAAGGGGGCCGGCCATCTATTTCTCTCTCTCCGTTTTTCTTTCTTATTTCCTCTACCAAACACTCCATTTTTCACATATCTCTTCTCTCTTGCTGCTGTTGTTCAAACTATAAACCCAAAAACATCAAATATTCACTTTCAAATCACCTAATTCGTCTTGATTCGCAAAGGGCAAATACTTATAACACGATTAGCAACAACTATTGTAAGTTTTTCATAACACATTTCTTCTAATTTCATCTAATTTAGTCATAATCAAGATTAGGCATTTTATTTCAATTTTGTCAATTTCAATTTTCTCCTTCAATTGAGTCTAGGATTTCCATAACTAAATGCTTCCTATAGGATTAGAATGCATAATTAACAATAAAAACAAATAATCATAAACCCTCTTGTAAAAAAAAATTTGAAAATAATCATACACTCCATTCCGAAATTTTTCTTAAACACATTGTTGAATAATGCTATAAAAACTTTATAAAACTAATCACATTATGTTTTCATAACTTGTAAATCATGAAATATATTTTTGGATTCATTAAAAATAATTTTTTATACCATAAGAGGGTGTTTGGATTATGTCCAAAAGTTATCAAAATTAAGTCGATATAATTTCTACAACACTTTGTCAAGATTATAAACATAAAACTAGTAATTTAGAGTTTTCAAGATATATAATTCATATGTATATTGACATTTTGGTAGTAAATTTTCTAGATAAGGAACCGTTTGGTTTAACTAGAAAAGTGGTATTTTTAAGTCAAAATATAAACCATCTTTTTCGAAACAAATCACTTGCATAAGAAACTCGTAAGGAATAGCTAGTCATACAATCTAATGTACATCTAGCAAAGTTTCTTGATATATCAAGATGTTTAAAGGAGCGTTTGGATTATTCCATAACTACTTGCTAAACATCTTAAAATATATCTAGAACGAGTTAAAAATAAAAGTGAGGAACATAGTAAACTACTTCTTAGGATTAAGGTCGTAGAGTCGAAGTATGTTTACGTTCCAACATATGTCATAACAACATCTACATTGTATTTTAACTTTGATTTTATTTTGATTTTATTTTATTGTTATCGTGTTTAGGCAAAAATGCCTAAAGCTATCACCGAAGACATTTCTCTAACCAAAAACTAAGTCCCAAAAGTCTCTAAACTTCCCACTACCTCTCCGTCTATTGCACGTATCTATCGACAAATCGAGGATAGAAATGTCCACGATGGTCGTGTAGTAGATCAAGCCTATTATCAATCCGATTTCATTGAACGTTTATTCCGTAATATCCGCTTCGAGTGTCATTTCCTAATCATTGAACCCATCATTCCCCGCTTCATTCTTGACTTCTGTAGCCAAGTTACGGTTCAAACCGATGAATTTGGTGGCATTCTCTTCTCCTTCATGATTCAACATGAATTCATCACTCTTGCCCTTGCACAAATCGGTCAAATCCTCGAAATTCCTCTTACCAGTCAAGCGATTTTTACTAATGAATGGGATATTAGTGCTCTTCAACGTTACCGACCAGCTTTTGGTCAACATTTCACCGAGATTCCTTCTCCCGGTGAAATTCGCCAAATGCTTGGTTTGGAACGTGAAACCGTCACCCGCAAAATCAAGTCCAAAAATGTCTCTCTTCTAAAAAACCAAATTCTCCTCACGGAATTAAGGCCCGACATGCGATGTTGGAAAGAACTCATTCGAGAGGATGCGTTCGGTACTAGAGGCCACCGAGACCATCTCCCGCTTGCCTCGCGCACATGTTGTATTGTGTGGTTGCCGAGCAACCTTACAATTTGGCCTATTTCTTCATCAAGCGTATAGAATGTGCAAGAGGTACTCCTAAAGCTAATCTTCCGTATGGTATGTTTCTTACACGTCTATACCGTCATGTCATCGAACACTATACCGATCTTGATGATAGTATCTATCAATCCATCTATCCAACCTTGCGTCCTCTTATTCTTAAACAAGCCCGTAGAACTCGTAGTGATAAGGGTAAATCTCGTCGTTATAGCTTCCATGGTTCATCATCTCGTCAAGAGGACGACGACGAGGAGGAAAACACTCAACGTGCTAGTACCCCTTCTCCTACGAGATTTGTTGAGGATTTAGAGGACCTTGATTACTCCGAGCACAAAACACCATCTCCTAACTCACAAAACGAAGAAACTTTGCATCGTCGTCAAACTCAATTGCTCAACCAAACTCAAAGGATGCATCAGGAAATGCGAGGAGGTTTCAAGTCTATTGCCAAGAAGCTTGGAAAGGTGTTCGGGAAGAAGAAGTAGGGATGACGATGAAGAAATTTGGATGATCATGCTTGGTTTTAAACAATTATTATTATGTTTTATTTGGATATGAATATTTGACATTTGTGTCCTATATTTCCGACTTGTATTCGGAAATACTTATGACTTGCTTTGGATTATGTTTGTTTAGGATGTTAACTATGCTTATCTATTCCTCATACATGCTACTACTTGCATGAACTCGTTACTTGAACTATATACATGTTTACTTGTTTAGTCTATAATTATATTTCTATATACATACATGTATGCTTTCTAATAGACCAAAACCAATATGGAATGTTCAAATAGAGCTTGCTGCAAACACAAAACAAAAACCAACATTTTTCAGAAATTTTTTGAAAATTGTCGTCAGATGGGCGGCCCCCCTTAAATCTAAAGGGGCGGCCCCCTTAAAATTAAAGGGGCCGGCCAGTATTTAAGGGGGCCGGCGGCCGGCCACCTGAACAGTATTTTACACTATTTTCTTTTGCATCTTGTGTCAGAAATCACAATTTTAGGTCATTTTTCCAAACCTCGACAATTTACTATTCACAAGTTACTATTCATCATTTACTATTCATCGATCACTATTCTTCATTTCACTATTCATCATTTTCAGAGTCAGTTTGAGACTTTGAGAAGCATTCAAAAATTTTACTATTCACGTGACACTATTCATTCTCGGAAGGAAAACACTATTCATGATCATCATGCATCATCTCATAAACCTAGTTTACGGGTATTCAAATTCGCGTAACCAGTTAGGTTTAACTACGAATTCATGCATCATCAGTAGGGACACTTCATATGGACTAGAAATAGTCCACATATCATCACAATAGCATTTGCATGCTATTCCACTCGTAGGTTATTCAAATTAACATTTTTTGTATATTTGACATTTACGTATATTTAAACTTAAATAAACGTTAACACGCGATCAATAAATGTGACTAACACATCCGACACTCCCGACAACGATCCTAACATATTTCCATGCTCATTATAATGATATAAAAATTATATTATTAATTTGCCCGGTGTTTTCAAATCAACTGCTACATTTTCCGTTAGGAGCTTAAAACTCCGTCGGTTTGCGATATTTCAACCCAATAATTATTCTAGCACCCGATTCTTGCAAGGAATATAGTTTTACAAATTTTACAGCTTCGTCATATTTTATTTCATCTCGTCACATAAACGTCACACTTATTGTATATTCATGTGGCCAAAGGACTGGAAATAGTCACACATAATACACGTTTACTAGAAAGACTCATCTCAAATGTCACATATGTTATATATTTATGTGGCCAAAGGACAAACAATAGTTACTCTCAAAAAATATTCATGTGACTATAAGGTATTTACGGTCACGGATAATGACTAATCCAACAAAACTTGTGCCTAATTTGTCACACATATTCGGGGTTTTGGTCACTCTTTTTCGATGGAAAAGGCCACGAACTCAACAACGTCACCATATGCCACCTATGGTGGCGGGACTTTTGGTGACACACGATGAAAAAAACGTGTGTGATTATATGCCTATCGTCACGCATTTTGGGCGTGACTGATAGAACTTTTTGTACCAGTGAGCAATGTTATCCCATATGAACTGTAGGACCGTAGAACAACCTTAAACACTTATGAATATGGCGTTGTTCTAGAGAGAGAAAGAGAGTAGAGAGAGAGAGTAGGAGGAACATCTAGTGTGTGTAAATGAAAACCATATGATTACCTAGAGAACCAACCAACCTCAAATGAGAGGTATACATGAGTATTTATAGTGTCCAAGTCTAGGGCATCACTCTACTTTGGGCTTATACATATTTGGCCCCTAGAGTTTGGAATAACATGAATACATGAACAAAATAACTTGAAATGATATACTATCGCAACCTATTACATGACATAAATGACCAACACTTTATATAAATAAAATACATTGCTAACAATCTCCCCCTAGTGTTGGTTATTGAAGGTTGCGCGACGTCATCATCTTTGTCGTTTAACTTTAACATTCATTGCTTGGACGTCTTTAAGAATCATTAGATAAGTCATAGTTCATTGTTCATCGTTCTTTGTTCCTTCATGCTTTGTGATCTTTGATAAATGACTTTTCTTTGTTCTTTGTTGTTGTTGTGGATATATCTGCCTTTTGTCACTTTTTTTGTCATTGATGGTTGAATGCCTTTCCAACATGCTCATACGTCTTTAGTCTTTGTCATACATACATTTGTTGTTCCCGTTCTTTCACTTTGATCTTTGTCACTTTACTTTGTAGATTCTTCTTTTTGGCGTAGAATCTTTCTTTGACTGTTGCTATCCTTTGATCTTTGTGAGAACTTCCCTTTGAATTTGTGATGTATGTATGATCATGTGGAAACTTTGTGTCACGATGGTGGTTGTAGCTGCATAAAAATCGTTAGTCATAAACAACCGGTACTTACAGGTTCGGAATTAGAGATCGTTGACAGCATAGTGTGAAAACTCTCTCTAATCCTTACCAAGGCTGTTCCTAATCGGATACCCCCTAAAGGGCTTACACTGACATACCAAAGTACACCAATGATTAGGTGAGTCGCTGGAGATCACCCCACAACTGTAGACCGTTTGGAATCATCGCAAACACTAAGCGTAACCCACAAGAGGTTACCGAAGTGACCAGCTGTCAAGGCTGTTTGATGTTGACCCTGGCAGGAATTTCCATTCAATCATTAAGAATCACAAATGTAAATCCTCTCATAAATGTTCTCGGCAGATTGCTAAGATCTGCGTAGGACTCTATAATCTACAACTAGTGTCCATTGATGTAGAACTACCAGTGTAGTAATGAAAAGTGTTCCTAAGAGATCTTTTATGAATCTCGGGGCTCTAGACTCAATTAGTGCACATTTAGTCGTCGGAGGCATGGAGCAGAGGGCCTCCTTTTCAATATCAACACATCTCGGAGTGAGAGGTCGATAGATTATGCAAGGTTCTCCGTGAGAATGAAACAAGTATCTTTTGAGAGATACCCGAGTGGCTAGAAGGTTTAAGTGCAGTGCGTCACTGGGTCCATGACGTCTTGTCTTCAATACCGGTGTCACCTTAGCAACAACCAGTAGCATATGAGTTGAACCCGGTGTCTGCCCTAAGGTTGAACATATGGAGGGCTATTTCTTTTCACCCTTTTCAATACTTTTCTTTTTAATTCTTCAACCCATTCTTTCTCCGTTCATTCTTTACTCCTTTTTTCAATCATACCTAAGGACTTCTAATTCTAATCTATTGGAATTGTCCTTGGGTAGATCCCTCCGGCTCTCGCGGATCATAGGACGTTTTTCCTAACCTTAGTCACCTTATATCACCATGACTATCCTATTGTTGCCATAAACCAAACATTTAAAAATCTTCTCAAAGTGTTTATGATCATAAAACANCTTCAACCCATTCTTTCTCCGTTCATTCTTTACTCCTTTTTTCAATCATACCTAAGGACTTCTAATTCTAATCTATTGGAATTGTCCTTGGGTAGATCCCTCCGGCTCTCGCGGATCATAGGACGTTTTTCCTAACCTTAGTCACCTTATATCACCATGACTATCCTATTGTTGCCATAAACCAAACATTTAAAAATCTTCTCAAAGTGTTTATGATCATAAAACATATTTTTGTTAACACTTTGAGAGTTTTAATTTCTTTTGAAGGACTCCCCCTTCACATGTGCTCATGCAATTTTATAAGAAATTTGCACATGCGGGAAGAGTTTGCACTTTTGAATTGATCCACTTTAAGTGAACAAGACCGATTCGAGACACGTTTTCATCACTAGTTAGACTAGCTTGAAATTATTACCCAGCCTGGTCAAGTCCAAAGAAAGTTTCTCGAAATTTTACTATTCACGTGACACTATTCATCATTTACTATTCATCGATCATTATTCTTCATTTCACTATTCATCATTTTCAGAGTCAGTTTGAGACTTTGAGAAGCATTCAAAAATTTTACTATTCACGTGACACTATTCATTCTCGGAAGGAAAAGACTATTCATGATCATCATGCATCATCTCATAAACCTAGTTTACGGGTATTCAAATTCGCGTAACCAGTTAGGTTTAGCTACGAATTCATGCATCATCAGTAGGGACACTTCATATGGACTAGAAATAGTCCACATATCATCACAATAGCATTTGCATGCTATTCCACTCGTAGGTTATTCAAATTAACATTTTTGGTATATTTGACATTTTACGTATATTTAAACTTAAATAAACGTTAACACGCGATCAATAAATGTGACTAACACATCCGACACTCCCGACAACGATCCTAACATATTTCCATGCTCATTATAATGATATAAAAATTATATTATTAATTTGCCCGGTGTTTTCAAATCAACTGCTACATTTTCCGTTAGGAGCTTAAAACTCCGTCGGTTTGCGATATTTCAACCCAATAATTATTCTAGAACCCGATTCTTGCAAGGAATATGGTTTTACAAATTTTACAGCTTCGTCATATTTTATTTCATCTCGTCACAATTTATTTCTAGTAAACTCGGTACCCGGTATCCCCTAAAACTACATAATACTCACAATTAGGGGACAACATCTTTAATTAGCCAGCACACTTTTTCTTTTCCTCCCACCTTCCCTTGATTCACGCCCATATGCTCCCTATATAGGTCCAAATTAGACTTGTTGACTTGACTACCATTAAAACTACCTAGATATTTCTTCCAAGTATTTCATTTAAACATACAAGAAAACTAGCAAACAAGAAAGGCTCTCATCCTCCCATGGTCCTTGGTGGTTCGGCCAAACTCAAACAACAAGAAGGATCCATCAATTTTCAAGATCAACATAATCAAGTCCAATTAGTTAACTATTACAAGGTTTTGAAATATAAACCTATAGGTTAGTTAAGTTTTTATCACCAAACTCACTAATCCTTCAAAGTAAGTATACTAAACTCTTTTTCATAATTTTACCAAGTTCTTACAAAGTTCATATGATTTTTATACAAGTTTTACATGCATACGCAAGTTTATACCACTCCATTTATACTTTTATATCATTTTAGCCCTAAAATGTATACTCCCTCCGTCCCAAAATTATTGTCCAGTTTGAATTTTCAAAGTCAAACTGATTCAACTTTGACCATAAATATATATTTTTTATTATAGAATACTTGATAAAAAAATATTACCACTGAAAAGTACACTTAAAAATCAATCCATTTATATATTTTGCATCAAATATTATATAAGACCTTTAAAAATATTTAAGGTCAAAGTTGAAGAAGAAAGACTAAAAAAGTCAATTGTGGACAATAAATTTGGGAAGGAGGGAGTAATATGTAAACCTTTGGTAAATTAGCTTGGTTGATGATGTTTAGGAACCCATGACACCCTAAGAAGGTGTATGGTAGATTAAGTGATGTTTTTAAGTTGATTGGAGAAGATTTGAACAAGTTACAAACTAGAAAAATCAATTTTTGACACTATAAATAAGCTACTGTCCCTATTTGCAAAACGTGGTAAACTCAGTAAATGTTGACTAATTTGGGACCCAAGAATTAGAAAATACATTCAAAAACGAAGCCATGGCCGCTGGAATGGGTTAATACGAATTTATAACGAGAAAGTTATGCCAAAAACAAATCATGTAATTATTATTGAATTTTTAAAAAATATGGTGCTGATGCACGAATTTGTTTGGCCAAAATAAGACACTAAACGTTTATACAATGCACCGACTTAACAAAAATTCACTAGTTCACTGTAACACGATTCCGGGGATATAAAGAACGCAAGAAATGGACTTATAACGAAGGAGATACGAATTCTAAAATATAAATACTTCACATAAAATTCTGACAGCACTTGCACTTGGAATATTTTCAAGTAAATCCAGAAAATTTGCAAACACCCTTAATGGAAGCCATTTTTCCATTGATAGACTCACTTCTGGAAATTTTATATCAATACATAAAAGTTGGTTCACCTGGCATAGATTTCAAAACAGTTGGCCATTTATCAATTGGACTTATAACAAGTAAGCTACGACCATTCAAACTTACCCGAAAACTGCCCAGAAATGGCAATTTCGGCCTCAATACCATATTTTTCGACCATTTATCTTAAAATCTAGAAACAATGGGTAAAATTTCACTACTGAACATATTTAGACACTGTATCAAAATTTCTAAAAATACTTAGTTTGTTTCCTAACTCACAATACTCACTGATGTACAACTAGTTTTCCGAGGCTACTTAGGCCGTTTTCAGAAAATTAACAAGTATTATATTTTACGACGAAAAGATATATTTTCATAAGTTTTCACCAAACAACTATCATAGAACATCGTTACACCATATATACATGTAAAATACAGTATGACTTAACACGACAACATAAAATATAATTTTCGACGAATATACATGTTTTTAAAATAATACGAGTGGTATAGATAACATATGCACTTGCATTCATGACATCATTATATAATCTAAATTAGATCATATTCATTCATATTAGGTTGCGGCTAGCGTTCGGGCCTTGTTGCCACGTCCATTACATACTCATTGTTCCATTACTACAGGTGAGTTTTCATAGCCCCGTCTACATTTTTTTTATTAATTTCAAATCCCACGGGGGAAGATACATTGCACCATTTTCCATACGTGCCTAAGTATCAAATTCATGTACATTGCTTAAGTTACCGCATTGCCTTGTTAAGGTCCCCTATTTACCATGAACCGTTAATTATGTGTAAGCGAGAGTGAGTGGATAGATCTATTGAGGGTGACGCCTCCATACGCGTTGGTTATACCAACAGTCAAACAAATGCATTTCATTTTTATTCATATTAGAGTGTCTGGCAAAACACTTTGGAGGGGCATTTTCATCAGTCTAGCTTCGGGGTTATGAGCTTAAGGGCTAATGTACGATTTTATTCATCAAGCGAAATTTCATCATCATCATTTTTATACTTGAGGTTACCGTATAACATTCATTTTCATAAACCTATGATTTCTCACCAACATTATTGTTGACCGTTTTTAGCAATGTATTTTCAGGTAATTAAGACATCTCATGTTGGCATGCATTTGGACCTACTTGGAGTCGCGGAGTCGACGCGTCTCACTTTATATTTCATGCACTTATGTAACGTTTGATCTTGTATGAACTTGTTTTTCATAAACTTGCAACACCTTTTGGGACCTTGTTTTGTAAACTCTTAATGTTTTTAATGATCAAATGATGTATTTTCTAAACGACACTTTAGGTCGTTCAAACTGTAACTGCGATGCTATTGACAGTCACCCCCGGGTATTCCATTCCGCTGCCAAAACAGGTATTTTGGGGGTGTGACAGATTGGCATCAGAGCTAAGGTTATAGCGAACTAGGTTGTATCTTGGACCTTAGACTATAACCACATCATCATAGCATCTCATCATTTCATCATAAGTGCATATTCACTACACATGTTGTTTCATGCACACCCTATGCGAGTTATTTATACTTATACTCATATATAATTATATTGACCTGGTTCACAAGTGACATGTCTTCACCCAACCACCCTGGGATCATCTTAGCAGACTCGGGTATCGAGGATGCTTTTTCATCCATTAATACACCTACATCACCACTCTCACCTTCAATTCCTATACTTTGACATTCACATATCACTCACATTGGTTAGATGATAACTCCCACCCCTTTGAGATGATAGCATCACCTGACCCCGACTTAGGAGAGACTACCAGATTTGACACTGAGACCTTTGAGATTCGGGAGACTAACCTTTCCTTTTCTGTACCCCCATTGTCATTTCCCTTTTTCCATTCCCACATGCCAGGAATTAAATAACACCTTGTGGATAATATCAAGATCACGGACTCAACAGAAACATCCGTAGATTCCTCAAGAATGGTTCGGAATCTACACTATCTCGGACATGATCGATGCACAATTCCAGACCCCACTTCAGGACTCATCTTAACCTTATGATGCCACAACCCTGGATTCACTGAGAGGGACATCAGGAAGCTTCGACTAGACGTATACCTTTACTAGCTTTTACTATTATCCTAGCCACGGAAGGTGTGGCATAGTTCAAGGAAACTTGTAATATTTTGATTGTTGTACAACGAAATCGCCAAGTATTGACTCTACTATATGGGTATGGTTGTGCTATCTATGATATCGGTCCATGTAGACCGAAATTTTCATGTGTCATATTCATGTGTTGTGAAGAAATATGGCACCAAGGAAGGATAAGGCTGCACCGTTTACACCGGCCATGACACAAGCTGCTATCCGAAAACTTGTTAAGGATAGCATAGCTGAGGCACTAGTGGTTGAAAGAGCTGTTGTAGCTGCAAGAGCTGCTGAGGCCGCTTCTCAGGTAGAGATGTCTGTGCAAGCTAGTAATGGAACTAGTGGACGTAAGCGTACGTACAAGGACTTCAAAAGTGGTGATCCTATAAAAATTCAAAGGCACTGAAGGAGCCACTGCTATGATTCGTTGGTTTGAGCATACCGAATCTGTATTCCATCTATGCAATTGTCCCAAGGAATCCAAGGTAAAGTTTGCTGCTAGTACACTTCTCAATGAAGCTATGTCGTGGTGGAATTCATATGCAAAGCCCATGGGAATGGAAAATGCTTACAAACTTACATGGGATGAATTCAAGCAGTTACTAACCAAGAAGTTTTGTCCACGCACCGAAATGAAAAAGTTGGAAATAGAGTTCTATGAGCTAGTGACAGCAGGGAATGATATTGAGACATATATCAGGAGGTTTCAAGAGTTGGCTGCACTATGTCCATCTATGGTCCGGGATAAAGAAAAGTTGTTGGAAAATTTCATTGGTGGTTTACCTGAAAACATCCGTGGAGATGTGATTTCTTTTGACCCACAAACACTGGATGAGGCAATCAGAATGTCTCAGAAGCTTATGACTCAGATCTTAAAGAAAGGAACGCCTGCAAACAAAAACAACAACAACACCAACCGTAACCGTAACTACAACAACGACACCAACAACTACCGAAACAACAACTACAACAATAACCGAAACGACACCAACTATAACAACAACAACAAAAGAAAGTAGGGCAACAACCAGGGTGGCAATGCTACTCAACCACCACCCAAGAGACAAGAGGTTGCAAAGGCCTATGTTACAGGTTCGGCTGAGAAAAGAGGTTACAATGGTACTTTACCCAAATGCAACAAATGTCAAACCCACCATAACCCTGGAAATTGCCCAAAACCTTCTGGTAACTGTAAGAAGGCCGGTCATCCGACCAGGGATTGCAAAGCTCCGTTTGTGACCGATAATCAGAGACCCCGGTGACGTGTTTTGGATGTGGAGAGAAAGGACATTTTAGGAATGATTGTCCACAAAAAGGAAATTAGGACATGGGAATCGAGATGGGATAGCTCGAGAAATAGCGTGTGTTGTTAGAGGATAACCACAATGCTTAAACAGAAGGAGTTCCTGTTTTATTATATAATCCGTAGTTCGAGCCCTCTAGGGTTGTATCTTTCTTTTGTACTTTCCGTTGGTACGTTGACATAACCTAGTTGTAATAAGCACTCTTCTATCCAATGTAATATCTAACTATTGTTAATCTACCGATAATCATAACCTTCGTTTATTCCATTTTCTATTCAAATTGCTAAATTTTCAATCATTTCGCAACCATACACCACTATCTTACTAGGGATTTGGCCGATTTCAATCTTGACAGATTAGTAGACTATTACCATTCCATAAGTTTCACCCACGTATCCAAAGAACCATTCAACGAATTTTATTCCAAGCTATTTTACTACCACATGGGGAAATTATTTTACAAAATTTTTAAAATAAGCTATTTTGTTACCACCCTATAAATTGACTTTCCGTCATTATATCAAGTATTTACTACCATTACGCGAAACAATTTTCATGTTACTTCGAAAGGAAATATCTAGGATACCATTTTTTTTCAAAACAACACGGTGAACACCATCTAAAAACTTTGAGAAAAGTAATGCTATTTTGACTAAACCAAGCATCGCATCATTAGTCCTCAATTATAAAAAGCCTGATCACCTATGTATAATTCAGGAAGGATTATGCCATGAAGAAAATAATCACCGTTTTCAAGAATTATTAATACCAATCTTCATTCAAAAGCGTTGTAAACAAATAAAATCTTTCATAAACATCCCTCTGAACAAACCCTCCCTGGATACTTACACCAATTGTCACTCACTCAACCATTAAGTTGGATTTTACCATTTAATTCTCTTGGAAAGACTCTCCATTTACGAGGAGTATTCCATGACATAAGAAAACGGTGAAAGGGTAGACGATACTCCTCAAACTTCTAGCAATTCCTTTAAGATATTCACTTTCCAATCGGATATACACGCTCTATCATCCTCAGACCAACGAACCTTGAAGAGAACTCTCTAAGCACTATTGGACGTACTCGGCGCCGTATAACCAACTTTGAATGGATTAGGATAACCTTTCGATATCGACGGATTTCACCATCAGCAATAGCCATCACAGGAATATAATATTGCACCATTTAAGACACCCTATGGTCGAAGTACCCATTCACCTATTTACAGACCGAAATAGGAAAGTTAAATTTACCGGTCTAGAACTAAATCGGGAAACAACAAAGGAAATTTTACAAGTTAAGAATTAGTCACAAGTGATAAGAAAACGTTGGAAGTTAGGTTAGTGCATGACGCACATCATTCGGATTGGGTGTCCCTGAGCAGCAAACCATCTAGATTCGAGCGGGAGAACGAACTATGTTGAAAGTCTTGCCTTGGAAAGGCATGATACAATTCTGGTAACACGAGAGATTGAGCCCTCGGTATTGGACAATTTAAGATTCATTTTATAATCGGCCAGCTGGCATGCAAACTTGAGTTTCCATCAGAGTTCAGCAACATATNAAGAAAACGTTGGAAGTTAGGTTAGTGCATGACGCACATCATTCGGATTGGGTGTCCCTGAGCAGCAAACCATCTAGATTCGAGCGGGAGAACGAACTATGTTGAAAGTCTTGCCTTGGAAAGGCATGATACAATTCTGGTAACACGAGAGATTGAGCCCTCGGTATTGGACAATTTAAGATTCATTTTATAATCGGCCAGCTGGCATGCAAACTTGAGTTTCCATCAGAGTTCAGCAACATATATAACCCATCTCATATTTCAAACCTCAAAGAGTGCCTTCCAAATGAATCACTCGTAGCATATTTCATTCCATTCCATTAGAAGAAATTCAACTCGACGACAAGCTTAATTTTGTGAGGGAAACATCATAAATCATGGACTGAGAGGTCAAACAGTTGAAGCAGAGTCGAATTCCTATAGTGAAAGTTCGCTCGAATTCTCGAAGAGGTCCCGAGTTTACTTGGGAACGGGAAGACCAGACGCGACTCAAATACCCACACTTTTTTTCACCGAGCCTACTTTAGAGACTAACACCAGCTGAATTCAGGGACTGAATTCCTTTTTGGGTGGGCGACTGTCACAACTCACAATTTTAGGTAATTTTTCCAAACCTCGACAATTTACTATTCACATGTTACTATTCATCGATCACTATTCATCATTTTCGGAGTCAGTTTGAGACTTTGAGAAGCATTCAAAAATTTTACTATTCACGTGACACTATTCATTCTCGGAAGGAAAACACTATTCATGATCATCATGCATCATCTCATAAACCTAGTTTACGGGTATTCAAATTCGCGTAACCAGTTAGGTTTAGCTACGAATTCATGCATCATCAGTAGGGACACTTCATATGGACTAGAAATAGTCCACATATCATCACAATAGCATTTGTATACTATTCCACTCGTAGGTTATTCAAATTAATTTTTTTTTTGTATATTTGACATTTTACGTATATTTAAACTTAAATAAACGTTAACACGCGATCAATAAATGTGACTAACACATCCGACACTCCCGACTACAATCCTAACATATTTCCATGCTCATTATAATGATATAAAAATTATATTATTAATTTTCCCGGTGTTTTCAAATCAACTGCTACATTTTCCGTTAGGAGCTTAAAACTCCGTCGGTTTGTGATATTTCAACCCAATAATTATTCTAGCACCCGATTCTTGCAAGGAATATGATTTTACAAATTTTACAGCTTCGTCATATTTTTTTTCATCTCGTCACGATTTATTTCTAGTAAACTCGGTACCCGGTATCCCCTAAAACTACATAATACTCACAATTAGGGGACAACATCTTTAATTAGCCAGCACACTTTTTCTTTTCCTCCCACCTTCCCTTGATTCACGCCCATTTGCTCCCTACATAGGTCCAAATTAGACTTGTTGACTTGACTACCATTAAAACTACCTAGATATTTCTTCCAAGTATTTCATTTAAACATACAAGAAAACTAGCAAACAAGAAAGGCTCTCATCCTCCCATGGTCCTTGGTGGTTCGGCCAAACTCAAACAACGAGAAGGCTCCATCAATTCTTCAAGATCAAGTCATAATCAAGTCCCATTAGTTACCTATTACAAGGTTTTGAAATACAAACCTATAGGTTAATTAAGTTTTTATCACCTAACTCACTAATCCTTCAAAGTAAGTATACTAAACTCTTTTTCATAATTTTACCAAGTTCTTACAAAGTTCATATGATTTTTATACAAGTTTTACATGCATATGCAAGTTTATACCACTCCATTTATACTTTTATATCATTTTAGCCCTAAAAATGTATAATATGTAAACCTTTGGTAGATTAGCTTGGTTGATGATGTTTAGGAACCCATGACACCCTAAGAAGGTGTATGGTAGATTAAGGGTTGTTTTGAAGTTGATTGGAGAAGATTTGGACAACTTACAAACTAGAAAAATCAATTTTTGACACTATAAATAGGCTACTGTCCCTATTTGCAAAACATGGTAAACTCAGTAGATATTGACTAATTTTGGACCCAAGAATTAGAAAATAAATTCAAAAACGAAGCCATGGCCACTGAAATGGGTTATCAGTAGATATTGACTAATTTTGGACCCAAGAATTAGAAAATAAATTCAAAAACGAAGCCATGGCCACTGAAATGGGTTAAAACGGATTTATAACGAGAAAGTTATGCCAAAAACAAGTCATGTAATTATTATTGAATTTCTGAAAAATATAGTGCTGATGCACGAATTTGTTTGGCCAAAATAAGACACTAAACGTTTATACAATGCACCGACTTAACAAAAATTCACTAGTTCACTGTAACACGATTCCGGGGATATAAAGAACGCAAGAAATGGACTTATAGCGAAGGAGATACGGATTCTAGAATATAAATACTTCACATAAAATTCAGACAACACTGAATATTTTCATGTAAATCCAGAAAATTTGCAAACACCCATATTAGAAGCCATTTTCCCATTGATAGACTCACTTCTGGAAATTTTATATCAATACATAAAAGTTGGTTCACCTGGCATAGATTTCAAAACATTTGGCCGTTTATCATTTGGACTTATAACAAGTAAGCTACGACCATTCAAACTTACCCGAAAACTGCCCAGAAATGGTAATTTTGGCCTAAATACCATATTTTTTAACCATTTATCTTAAAATCTAGACACAATATGTAAAATTCCACTACTGAACATATTTAGACACTATCAAAATTTCTAAAAGTACTGAGTTTGTTTCCTAACTCACAATACTCACTGATGTACAACTAGTTTTCCGAGGCTACTTAGGCCGTTTTCAGAAAATTAACAAGTATTATATTTTATGACGAAAAGTTATATTTTCACAAGTTTTCACCAAACAACTATCATAGAACATCGTTACACCATATATACATGTAAAATACAGTATGACTTAACATGACAACATGAAATATAATTTTCGACGATTATACATGTTTTTAAAATAATACGAGTGGTATAGATAACATATGCACTTGCATCCATAAAATCATTATATAATCTAAATTAGATCATATTCATTCATATTAGGTTGCGGCTAGTGTTCGCGCCTTGTTCCCACGTCCATTACATATTCATTGTTCCATCACTGCAGGTGAGTTTTCATAGCCCCGTCTACATTTTTTTATTGTTTTCAAATCCCACGTGGGAGAATACATTGCACCATTTTCCATACGGGCCTAAGTATCAAATTCATGTACATTGCTTAAGTTACCGCATTGCCTTGTTAAGGTCCCCTATTTATCATGAACCGTTAATTATGTGTAAGCGAGAGTAAGTGGATAGATCTATTGAGGGTGACGCCTCCATCCGCGTTGGTTATACCAACAGTCACACAGATGCATTTCATTTTTATTCATATTAGAGTGACTAGCAAAACACTCTGGAGGGGCATTTTTATCAGTCTAGCTTCGGGGTCATGAGCTTAAGGGCTAATGTACGATTTTATTCATCAGGCGAAATTTCATCATCATCATTTTTATACTTGAGGTTACCATATAACATTCATTTTCATAAANTACCAACAGTCACACAGATGCATTTCATTTTTATTCATATTAGAGTGACTAGCAAAACACTCTGGAGGGGCATTTTTATCAGTCTAGCTTCGGGGTCATGAGCTTAAGGGCTAATGTACGATTTTATTCATCAGGCGAAATTTCATCATCATCATTTTTATACTTGAGGTTACCATATAACATTCATTTTCATAAACCTATGATTTCTCACCAACATTATTGTTGACCTTTTTTAGCAATGTATTTTCAGGTAATTAAGACATCTCATGTTGGCATGCATTTGGACCTACTTGGAGTCGCGGAGTCGACGCGTCTCACTTTATATTTCATGCACTTATGTAACGTTTGATCTTGTATGAACTTGTTTTTCATAAACTTGCAACACCTTTTGGGACCTTGTTTTGTAAACTCTGAATGTTTTTAATGATCAAACGATATATTTTCTAAACGACACTTTAGGTCGTTCAATATAACTGTAACTGCGATGCTATGACAGTCACCCCCGGGTATTCCATTCTGCTGCCAAAACAGGTATTTTGGGGGTGTGACAGATTGGCATCAGAGCTAAGGTTATAGCGAACTAGGTTGTATCTTGGACCCTAGACTATAACCACATCATCATAGCATCTCATCATTTCATCATAAGTGCATATTCACTACACATGTTGTTTCATGCACACCCTATTCTAGTTATTTATACTATACACATATATAATTATGTTGACCTGGTTCACAAGTGACATGTCTTCACCCAACCACCCTGGGATCATCTTAGCAGACTCGGGTATCGAGGATGCTTTTTCATCCGTTAATACACCTACATCACCACTCTCACCTTCAATTCCTATACTTTGACATTCACATATCACTCACATTGGTTAGATGATAACTCCCACCCGTTTGAGATGATAGCATCACCTGACCCCGACTTAGGAGAGACTACCAGATTTGACACTGAGACCTTTGAGATTCGGGAGACTAACCTTGCCTTTTCAGTACCCCCATTGTCATTTCCCTTTTTCCATTCCCACATGGCAGGAATTAGATAACACCTTGTGGATAATACCAAGATCACGGACTCAACAGAAACATCCGTAGATTCCTCAAGAATGGTTCGGAATCTACACTATCTCGGACATGATCGATGCACAACTCCAGACTCCACTTCAGGACTCATCTTAACCTTATGATGCCACAACCCTGGATTCACTGAGAGGGACATCAGGAAGCTTCTAGACTAGACGTATACCTTTATTAGCTTTTACTATTATCCTAGCCACGGAAGGTGTGGCATAGTTCAAGGAAACTTGTAATATTTTGATTGTTGTACAACGAAATCGCCAAGTATTGACTCTACTATATGGGTATGGTTGTGCTATCTATGATATCGGTCCATGTAGACCGAAATTTTCATGTGTCGTATTCATGTGTTGGGAAGAAATACGGCACCAAGGAAGGATAAGGCTGCACCGACTACACCGGCCATGACACAAGCTGCTATCCGAAAACTTGTTAAGGATAGCATAGCTGAGGCACTAGTGGTTGAAAGAGCTGCGGTAGCTGCAAGGGCTGCTGAGGCCGCTTCTCAGGTTGAGACATCTGTGCAAGCTATTAATGGAACTAAGGACTTCAAAAGTGGTGATCCTATAAAAATTCAAAGGCACTGAAGGAGCCACTGCTATGATTCGTTGGTTTGAGCATACCAAATCTGTATTCCATCTATGCAATTGTCCCGAGGAATCCAAGGTAAAGTTTGCTTCTGGTACACTTCTCGATGAAGCTATGTCGTGGTGGAATTCATATGCAAAGCCCATAGGAATGGAAAATGCTTACAAACTTACATGGGATGAATTCAAGCAGTTACTAACCAAGAAGTTTTGTCCACGCACCGAAGTGAAAAAGTTGGAAACAGAGTTCTATGAGCTAGTGACAGCAGGGAATGATATTGAGACATATATCAGGAGGCTTCAAGAGTTGGTTGCACTATGTCCATCTATGGTCCGGGATAATGAAAAGTTGTTGGAAAATTTCATTGGTGGTTTACCTAAAAACATCCGTGGAGATGTGATTTCTTTTGACCCACAAACACTGGATGAGGCAATCAGAATGTATCAGAAGCTTATGGCTTAGATCTTAAAGAAAGGAACGCCTGCAAACAACAACAACAACAACACCAACCGTATCCGTAACTACAACAACGACACCAACAACTACCGAAACAACAACTACAACAATAACCGAAACGACACCAACTATAACAACAACAACAAAAGAAAGTAGGGCAACAACTAGCGTGGCAATGTTACTCAACCACCAGCCAAGAGACAAGAGGTTGCAAAGGCCTATGTTACAGGTCCGAATGAGAAAAGAGGTTACAATGGTAGTTTACCCAAATGCAACAAATGTCANCGAAACGACACCAACTATAACAACAACAACAAAAGAAAGTAGGGCAACAACTAGCGTGGCAATGTTACTCAACCACCAGCCAAGAGACAAGAGGTTGCAAAGGCCTATGTTACAGGTCCGAATGAGAAAAGAGGTTACAATGGTAGTTTACCCAAATGCAACAAATGTCAAACCCAACATAACCCTGGAAATTGCCCAAAACTATGTCTGCATTTAACTAAATCCAGCGATTAGCTTTTTAGCGATTAACTGGTTTAGCGATTACCTTGGGTTAGTGATTAACTTTGGGATCAGCAATTAAGTTTGGGCCAGCGTTTATCTTTGGATAGCGATTAAGTGTGATTCAGCGATTAACTTTTGGACGTGTGGTGTTTTTTGTGATTTGCTAAGTTTGAGATTACTTTGATTAGTTGACTACTTGTGCTTTGGGAAACGTTGTAACTTAAGTTGTTTCGATTAATTTGAGTGTGGTTTGACGTTGTAAGTTAATCCTTACGGCTTGACTTATCACAATCGAATAGATTGTTACTTGATTTGTCTCAACTTGATTCCTAGTGTAGCAACCCGTAAATTTTCATAAGGCAAAATGACTATTTTGCCATTTGACTTTGAATTTTGACTATTTGACTTTTACCATAACATAAAAGCAATTACTATAACCGGTAGTTAACCGGTAACTACCCAAGTTAAATAATTCACTCTGCTTCGAACTTCTGTCTATATTTAACTATTTAATGTTAATTACTATTACTTTCATAAGTAATCACGAAAGTTTAATCATGTGAACTTTCCTCGCGACCAACACAAGACTATGATAAGTCTATGTGTTCAAGATACTCAAATTTCACCAATAGTCATATTTTATATGAACTATTATCATTTTGTTATTTTTATGTGAGCATTTTATTTCTTACGTAATACGCGTGCTCGAACCTCAGTTATTAGGTTTTAACAACATAAACACACTCCGTTAGACTTGCCACACTTTTAATATACTTAGTGGAGGTATATTGATAAGTTTAGACATTTTCATAAGTATTACATTTTTATGTTACCCGGTTTTAAGTTTTGGAACTTAACGGCTTAACATTAGTAATTACCGGGACCAAACTATACCCCGTAGGGTTATAACTTCATCATGAAGTTATCCTCGTAAGCAAGTAACCAAGCATCACACCACCTCAAGCAGGAGGTGGCGTGTCATAGTAATTACCAAAGACCATGTGGCCTTTGCATAGTACTTTATGCCTCTAAGCTTGACATCTATTTGTTTCCCTCGTATAGAAGCAACAACTAAGTCTTCATCAAAAAGAAACATATCAACTTTAATATAAATCTCTCTTGTCCTCCTTACCATCCGTATACCATCACCAAAATTTCATCATCATCAAGTTGATATTCAAGACCTAAGTTGTACTAAGAAGATGAAGGCTATAATGGTTCCTACCTAATTCAAGAGTTACTATAGAGATTATTTGCTTGATTCAAGAGTTACACAAGATATAAAGGCTGAAGTGAGATGATTTTAGGAGTACCTAGCTCAAGATTACAAGGGTTTGCAAAGGAATATGAGGGTTGAAGACTAGAAGATTAGACTAGACTTGTCCTTGTTACTTTGGTGTTTTCATCCAAAGTCTTGTAAGATTGTACTTAGTTTCTATGTTTTTCTTTCTATTGATGTACTACATACCTTGTACAAGTTTCATATGTAATATGACTTAATTTGATGTTGTACATAGAGAAAAACACAAGTTAACTTGTTAGACACTTTTGAAACAACTAGTTAATAACTAGTAATCTTGTTAAGCTTTGACACAAATTCATAAGCCATGAACTTGAATGACCTTAATAAGCTGTTAGAGGAAGTAAAACCTAGAACTTGAGCTTTTGAATCATGTTGAATGAGCTTGTGGTTAAAGAGTTATAGCTAAGAAAAGACTACTAGAAGAAACTTGGTGCTGAAACAAATAGTCTTCTGATCTGATTAATAAAATCGCGATTTCGACCCTTTTCTGCTCCGAACCAGCGAAAGTGTAAAACACGAAAGTTGTTCAGAAAAATGTTTTGCACAAGACAACGCGGACAGTTTAGCCTGAAAGTGAAACACGAAGGCTAGAAACAACAAAAACCAACTGGACCTGTTTAGACTATAAAAACAGTCATGGCTAAAGAGCTTTGGTGGCGTTTTGATCTCTTGAGGCCGAGACACAGGGGCTATGCCAAGGAAGTTGTCTCAAGGTCTTCTAACCGGGTCATAGCGATGGCTATGGTCTTGGTTTCTGTCTCAAGGTTGTGTGTCTAGTCGCACGGCTAGCTTGGGTTTGATGACCCGAAACTTGTCATTAAGACTTGTTCGATTAATTGACTCATTTTCTTGACTTAGACAAAGTTATGAACGCCGCTAGCGATTTCATCATAGCACATTTGATCATTAAATTGATAGCATTCATACTTGATAAATGTTACACTAAATCTTTTCACGACACATAACTATTACAAATAGTCTTTGACGAAACATGATAAATGTTTTATACAACATTTGTTTCGTCAAATACTTTACTTATAAATGATAGGTCCTACAATAGTAGGGAGTTTCATTATCATAAGAGGCCTCTTCGGGGTGTCGTATTGACGAGTTGTGGATTTACGATTTAAAGTGTCCTGGCTCCTTATACGTTCACTACATGACCTATAGATTTTGATAGCCCGAACGGTAGTACGATATTATTTATAAAAGGCTAATAGCCAAACCATACTTTAAGAGTATTTCACTCCTTTACACAACTTAAGATATATGTACAACATCATAAACAAGTCAATGACTTTACATATACTTGTACACTTATATTGTACACTATACTAAGACACGATCACTATACTCTCGTAGGTCATTTTTAAAGATCGTGGTCTCGCTATACACTATCTGTTGTTATAAACTACTACTGATTACTACGGTGAGTTCATAGCCCCTACTTTTGTTCAACTGTTTTATAAACTCATTGGGGGAGATACATGCTACTGTTTTTACTATGGACAATTACTTGTAAACTAGATGCTAGCCTTGATTGTATTATTGCATGCATGTCTAAGTTGTTTATGCCAAAAGTCCCCCACATCATGGACCATTAATCACTTGTTGTTGCAAGTGAGCGCAAATATTGTGGATAGGCCTATCGGGATTGACGAATCCCGTTTGTGTTAGCCGGATAGGTAACCAAACGCACTATATTTGAAACACTAGGTATATGGCAATTACCTACACGGGGCCATTATTATTCTATATATATCACGTATTGATATATATACAGTCTGTTTTGAGTGCCATGAGCTTAGAGCAATAATAACTATCAGGATGATAATTGCGCACATTGCAATTATACTATGAACTTTATTGTCCATTACTATTTACAAACCTATGAATTCACTCAACCTTTGTGTTGACTTTTTAGCATGTATTCTCAGGTACGAAAGGAATTAGCTGGCATGTGAAGGCGCACGGAAAACATTTTGAAGACGATGCACATATTATCATTCGAAACATTATACAACTTTTATGTTGTACATTTTGTAAACTTGTGGGACCTTTTTGTAAACTCTGATTTATGGAATGATAATTTATTTCAAAACGTCTCATTTAGAGTCGTTTTCTGTATCTTGTACTGTAACCCAGGAAGTAATACCCCAGTGATACAATCTTTCGCTGCGATAATTTTGGGGGTGTTACACCTAGCACAAAGTGTGACTTATTTAAGTTCTCATTCTAAGTTTTTATTTCATACTTCATCTTTCGGTTTTCTCTGTTGACTTTAGTAAAATCCCGGGAAAGAATCTATTTTTCGGTTTAAGTCACGAGTTGTAAAATCCCGTTAAAGACGACACCATGACAACTACGGCCTCTATTGATGATATCCAAGCTGCTGGGTCTGATACTCGACCTCCCATGCTCGACAGAACTGACTATGAGTCATGGTCTCAAAGAATCCGTCTGTATTGTCTGGGCAAAGAAAATGGGGAGAACATTCTGAGATCGATTGATGAAGGGCCATTTCAGATGGGTACTACCAGGGACGTTATCTCCACCAATGAAAATGGAACAGTCACCTTTGGAATTGACAGACCTCGTACTTACAATGATATTAACGAAGTTGAAAAGAAACGCTATGATGCTAATATTCGAGCTTCCAACATTGTGATACAAGGGTTACCCAAGGACATCTACAAACTGATTAACTTCAACACTGAAGCCAAAGCAGTTTGGGACAATGTCAAAATGTTGTTGGCTGGTTCAGAACTTACCAAAGAAGATCTTGAATCTCAGTTGTATGATGAATTCGAGCACTTCAAAATGAAACCCGGTGAAAGCATCAATGACTACTATGTCAGATTCCACAAGATTGTGAATTACATGAGAATGATCAGAATGATAATGCCCAACATCCAACTCAACTCAAAGTTTGTCAACAATATGTCACCAGAATGGGATCGGTTTGTCACAGCTGTGAAGTTAAACAAAGGACTCAGAAACACCAACTATGAACAACTCTATGCTTACCTGCAACAACATGAGAAACATGCCATGTATGATCGTCAGCTGAGAGAAAAATTCCATCCCTCAAATGATCCTCTTGCTCTAATCTCCAGTGTTCAGGGACTAAACCAATCCTCAATTGACTCAATCAATCATCCTACTGCTCAAGCAACACAGAATCAGTCTTCCCTTAGTCAAACATCCATGCAATCATCAAGTGTCAAAACTAATCAACAAGACTCTGGGAACTCTCACATTGACAAAAGGATTGATAATCTCTCCAACCAAGTCTCACTGTTGGTTCGACACTTCAAGAATACACTTCCTCAAACCAACAACCAACTCAGAACCTCGTCTAACCCACGTAATCTTGATGTTGTGGAAGATGGGCGTGTTGTGGTTTAAGGAAGGCAAAATGTCCGGGGAAATGCTCAGAATAGGATGGGGAATGGTAATCAAGGGCAAGGAAGACAACCCAAGTGCTACAACTGTGGTGGGTTAAGTCATATAGCAAGCAACTACACTCAACCAAAACGTCCTCAGAACTCGGATTACTTCAAGGATAAGATGTTGTTGATGCAAGCACAAGAGAACGGAGTTTTGCTGGATGAGGAGCAACTGCTGTTTCTTGCGGGTGATGAGGGGAATTCTTTTGATGCCGATGTGGATGATCAACCAGTTCAGGATCTTGCTCTCAACGACCCAAACATCTTCCAGGCTGAAGATTGTGATGCCTTTGATTCTGATGTTGATGATGAGCCCACTGCACAGACCATCTTCATGGCCAATCTTTCATCTGTAGTCTCATCGCCACAACAATCAGGTTCTCCCAAATCATCCATCATTTCTGAGGTACTCAAATTGTATGACACATATGAAACATGTGCTGTTCCAAAGATTCTCAATGAAATTCATCAGACTAGTGTTGTCACGCCAGATGATGTTGATTTGAAAAACAACTATGTTTCCTCAAAACAACAACATGTGGATAACAACATAGAATCTGATGAACCTAGTAGAGCATCTTTCGATACATTTGTTGATAATGTGATGCACAAGCAAAGGAATCATAACGAAGTAAAACACATAGACATTGTTGATTCAAATTCTGCTGATATGGGTAATAGCACACTACGCCAAAAATGATCTTTCGTCACACATGGTCGTTTTTGAACGGTCACACTGTGACATTTTTACGTGACTAAAGGTACCAGCGTTAAATAAACAGCCACACTTGATCCGATTTATGTGACCATTTCGTAAACTATTTGTCACGCATTTGTGTATATATGTGACTAGAGGGTAACTGGTAAATATTTTTCCATCATTTAGTCACATTTAATTTGGGACGTGTGACCGATGCAAATCAGCTCGAAACATTAGTCACGCTATAGATATACATATGTGACAAATATATGTCACACAATTGACCCGTGTGACCAAAGAAGATATATGGTCACACGAAGTACTTGTGTATGTGGATAAATTATATAGTCAAGTTTGTCACACATTATATAAACGTGACTGCTATTCTTTGCTGAATAGTTAGCCACATATGGATTTTAAATGTGTGACAAATAAAAATTCAGTTTGAAGCGTTAGTCACGAAATGCATTTAAGAGTGACAAATATATGTCACACACTTGAAGAGTGTGACCAAATGTCATATATGGTCACACAAAACCATACAAACATGATTAAGTGTAACGAAAATTCGACACATATGGTCACGTAAGTTAATATGTGTGTCTAAAGTTTAATGTGTGTTTGCTTGCCAAATCCTAATGTGTATAGTCACAGTTATTTGAAGCACGATCATGTGACTATAGGCTTTACATATGGTCACATTATAAGGGTATTATATGTGACCAATACATATGGGCACACATTAATGATAACTTATCTAATTTTGAGGGGTTAGATGTTGTAATCATTGTTCATATGTTATGGCTTGTGTTTTCTTTGTTTCTAAACTAACAATTTGCAGGAAAGGCAAAGAAAACGCTGTTTGGATTGGAATTTGAAGTTAATGCTGCTTGGCATAAATTAATGCTGCTAGGCATAACTTAATACTGCTAGCCATAAATTAATGTGCCTCTTCCTAATGATGCATTGGATGCGGTTTGCCTAGTGGAAACTGAGTATTGCAAAAACATATAAAATACATTGAGATAAAAATAAAATGCCACAAAAATATATAAAACGATTCATTTTCATTAAATAAAAAAAATATAAACATAACAAAAAGAAATAACAAAACATTAATATAATCTAAAAGCTAAACTTATGATCTTTCTCTTGATCATAAGCAAGATGAAGATTGTCATAGTCAATGTGATCCAAAGGATCATCATCGCTGATGACAGTTTCATCTTCTTTTTCAAGTTTAGCAGTCTTCCTTCTTCTTGCAGCCTTGATCAGCTTGTTTGCTTTGTGCTTCTTCCTTTGCTTCCTTTGATTCTTCTCCCATTCCTTCCTCTTCCTCTTCCTTATTTTATCCATTTCTTCAAGATACAAAACTGCAGGATGTTTGGGTGTGGATGATGATGCCGCTGTAAAAAATAAAGCACACAATATATAAAACGGTTAGAAATGGACCAAATTAAGAAAATGATATATGTGACGTATATATCTAATTAAATATATACAGATGTTTGTAGAGATTTTATAAAACTGGTAATTAAATATGTGTAAGAAACAAAAACCACAAACCTGCTTGATCCATTTGCAGATTTGAATGTATGTGTTAAGTATTGTTTAATTTGAGAATGATGAAATGAAGTAAAAAGGTAAAAGTTTTATAGGCCTACTACTTCGACAGAAATTAATTGTGGAATTTGGAAGGTTAAAAATTTGAACTTTGACCAATAACCATGTACACGTTTATCCTTGTAACATAAATGAAGTTGTTGTAATCTACTTTAATTATCCTAATTATATATTAACTAAAAATATATTAAGTTAGTTGAAAAATGAATTTAGATAGGATTAGTTTAGTTTTTAAAAATTTACAACTCGTTAATTTAATACATATTGGGAAACGTTGTGACTGTTTAAAAAAGTTACTGTAAATTAACCGTTGTGAAAAGTACCGTTCTGACACTTAAACGTTGTGACATTACGACTCTTGTGTGCCTATAAATACAAAGGAATTACAACCAAATTCTTTCATCTTGGCATTACTATTCGTATTCATTTTGGTTTGGAATTGATCGAACTGCAATGGCTTCATCATCTTCAAATCCTGCTTCAAAGAAAACAAAACGTTCAAGGGATACTTCTCCTCCTCTGCAACCATCAAGGATTGCTTCTCCTCCTCCTCCAATGCCAGAAAAATATAAAATCCACGGCATAACCCAAGAGGCCTGGGACAAATGCCATTCTGGAGGCCGATTTGGTACTGAACAACGCTTGGTTGAACTTTACAATGACCGAATCAAGCGGTTGGAAGCACAGAACATGAAAGACCAAGAGACCATACTGGAGCATCAAGAGACCATACTGGTGCATAAGAACAAAGTTGATCTTCGGAATCAAGAAATAGAAGAAATCCGTGGAAACATTGCTGATATTTACCAAAGCATTCAAAAAACTTTAAATTATCATCATTGAATTTAGCCTGATGTAAGATGATATGAATCATTGTTAATGCTGCTACTTTAATTGTATTTACAAACTAAATAAAGTTAAGACATCAAGTTAAACGAAATGAAGTTGTTGTAATATACTTTAATTATGTTAATGCTGCTTCGCATAACTTAATGCTGCTAGTAATAAATTAATGTTGCTAAGAAATTTTGGGATGTGTATGTTGGTAACCCAAACGTTTATCATTTATTACCCAAAACACGCCTAAAACACATATTCACATGTACTTACCACGCCTATTTATAGCCTATACCTCAAGTAACTTCCTCATTCATCCATTAAACAAACACAGTAAATCTTTTTTTGATCAAATTTGCAAAAGAATGTCTCAATTTGTCCTTCTTGAGGAACTTGCCAAGGCTGCTAACTCAACCGACTTACGACACCAGATGACGGTGTTCTTTGCTAGAGAGACAGAGCGCGATGTCAAGTATGCCAAAGATCTATTTGTTGCATATCAAGAGTTGCTTGATATTGTCGTTCAAAGGAACAAGATGATTGAAGAAATGGAACTTGTGCGTCCCTCGGTGCAGATGTTCAAAAGCTTGGAGTTCATGAAGAAGCTTAAAAAGTCCGATTTTATCGAGCTTTTGGAGTTGAAGAAGAAGATCGCAGAAGCGAAACTCAAGCTCTTCAACAAGCACGCATTTGTCAAGGGACTTTAGATTTTCTTTCTTTGTACATTTATGTTCCTTTAATGTTTCTCTCTTTGTTTTAATATTATCTGTTTAATGACAATTTCCATTTTATGTTATATTTTCAATTATGTTATCTGTTTGTTGATTTATCATGTTATGCCTGTTTTGTTAATAGTCTAACAAAGATCTCAAACAAATGCATCTTGTACCAATCACATTCCTCCTATGGATCATAACAAAGTCAAACAAAGATCTCAAACAGGATAGTCAATTTGTGCCATTTTGGTTAATTACTGCCATAAGATATAGAGTAGCCAAAAGATCAATATCAGTTAAATTATGTTATGTTTTTTATGTTTGAAGTTTAATGTTAATGCTTGTAAAACCAACACAGAACAAAGATTTCATAAACTAACTTAACATTCAAATTTGAAAACACTACATTACAGAGTACACGACTTGCCTAGTGACATACCCATCCCAACACATATTACACACAAACAACCTAACATGACCATAAACAACTTATCATACAATTCCTACTTTGCGTTTCTAGAATTCAACTCATCTTCCAACCTTGACTTTGTAACCTTCAACTCTTCTTCCAACTTTGACTTCTCCAAAGCAAGTGCCTCAATCATTGGTCCATTATCCCTTCCTCTTTGCCTTTGAAAGAACCCATATACCAAGTCTTTGTAGTATTGACTTGGTAGGTCATCATCAAGAAACTCATACACTCGACAAGTGTCACATTTTACATACCTCTTTCCTGGATTGGCCCTTGAAGTTGATGTTTGCACCCTTAATTGACGATTACAGTGGCAAAAAAACTCAATCTTATCTCCAATTAAACGGGATTGGGCTGAACTCGATGTACTCATTTTTAGGGTTCTTGTCTTATTTATTAGGACCGTTTGGGAATAATGGGGGTAGGGGGAAATGGGTGTGTGGGGTATGTTATTAAAAAGAAAATATTATGAAGCTTATTGTGGAAGCTTTCCTCTCTCTAGTGGATATAGACAAATTAAAAGAAAATTGTGGGCCCAATTAAAAATAAAACAATATTAAAGGTTAATCCATGCCACGTCATCAAAGAGGTCATGTCAGATTGATTTGCAAGTGTGGGTTGTAGGCAATGTTTTGAAACCCGGGTTCAAAATTGACCCGGTCGAGTCAACGAGCACCGTGTCAACCGGTTTGACCGGTTCGACCGCCAGATCAACCCGGTTTTTAATTTATTATTGTTATTTTTTTCTGACTGGGTCAACCCGGGTTTTTATTAAAAAATTTTGAACAAACGAAAGCCGGTCGTGTTTCGAGAACTGGGTTGACCTGGTCACTCAAATACCCGTGTGGTCACACCGGTTAACACGACTGGGTCGACCCCGGTTTCAAAACACTGGTGGCTTTTAACATGGAACTTAATCGTTCTAAAATGGTCTAAATACGTCGAAATCTGTCGAAAATTGTCAACGTCGGTCAAAAACTAGCAAAATCGAGCAATATTGATTGAAAACGGTAAAAAAAGAACGAAACCTTACAAACGGATGATAACGTAAAAAAATACAAAACATATAAAAATGTTGCATGTATAGTATTTGTCTTATTTACAAAATCCAACG